>MDKI01040284.1:0-47642 GCA_005239505.1 Nicotiana paniculata
CATTATATAATCATAAAGTTCATACATATGCAAACAATATCAAAGAAAAAGTCGGGAACTTTGGGTTTAGGACTAGAAAATTAGGGATTTCATCACAACGGGCCAGATAAAGGAGAGAAGCTTAAATAAAACACTAAAACACATGAGAGACTCTAATATAATACTGAGAAATCATAGGAAAATCATTTAAAATGGGGTCATGAAACCCTAGTTGAAAACGAAGAGTCGTTTTTAGAGAATATCTGAAAATCTTTGAGAAAACAACGAAATAGCTTAAAGTATACACAAATCTATCATAGATCTAAAAGAATCGGGGAGTTTTAAGAGTTAGGGTTTCAAAGAGAACCTAGAAATATAAGAAAACCTCAAAACATTACTGGTTTAAACCCCAAAAGTCATAGATCTTACTCGAACGGCCGGAGGTGGCCGAAAAATAGCGTGAAGGACCATGCGTGGGAGTTGAACCGCTCTAGGTTCACCTGAGGACCTCAGGGTAGTATCAAACCGACGTGGGGTGAAGCAGAGGCTAGGAGAGTGTGAGAGGACATAGCTTCCGGCGAGGGAGGTGACCGTAGAGGATGGACAGAGTCCATCGGAGGGGATGGGAGATGGAAGGTTCTAGAGAGAACCTAGAGAGAACTAGATGGATTGTGAGAGAAGTGAGACGAGGGAAAATTGGGATGGGAGGGGGTAGTCTTTAGGGTTATTAGTGGTAAGAGTGAATCTGGGCCGTTGATCAAATTTGATCAACGGTCTAGATTACACATACGATTGGCTCGAATGATTTTAATGGATTGGGCCTAGGGTCTTAGGTTAGTTCGATTGGGTCTTGAGCTGGTTCAATTGGGTTGGGGTCAGAATAATTTTGGCTATAACTTAAATAGAAAGGGGCTAATTGTCAAATACACAATTAAATAGATAAATAATTAATAAAAATAGCTAACAATTACATAAAATGAAATGAAGGCTAAAAAGGTGAAATTAAGGTAATTAAATAGTATTTAAAATATAAAACGATTGATTTTTGAATTAAAATAGCATAAAATGTACAATTAGGCTATAATTGCAAAATTATTGTAATTATAGTCAAATAATGTCAAATTGGCTAATTTGTGAAATAACTAAATTCTAATAGGATTAAAAATGATATATTGAGCTAAGAAATATTTTGAAATTATTTGTAATGCAATATATGAATAATTATTGGATGTAAAGTACTGAATAAATTAGAAAAATAAATTGATAATAGAAAATTATAGAAAAATACCAATTATTATAAAAAGTGATTTTGAACGTATATATGCAAGTTTAAAAAATAGTTTTTAGGAAAAATTGGGTATCAACACCTCCATGTGTAGTTCCATGGCAACGAACTCAACATTCGAACCAATCTCGGTGATCTCCACTAGTAACTCCCAAAACCTCCTGATATCTCTAAAATAGATTCATAGCATAGTAGCGTCAAAGGATCTATTTTAATCAAATCATAGCTCATTTCCAAACTAAACCATTTGAATAAAAAAATCAACTATATGATCTTTTTCATGTTAAAGCCTTTAGCAATTTAAAATCCATCATTCAAAGATACGACGAGTGTTATCCATTAATCAAGTATCAAAAGAAATATTTTTCATAAATTACCTCTTTATCACTCAGATATCTTATATTATTTCCAATACATAAGTTTAAATAAAAATTACAAAATTTTCCTCAGGTGTCATTTATCTTCAAATGTTTATAAATATAATTTCTCAATTTTAAAATAACAAGACATTCTTTATGCAACAAAGCTCAAAATACACGGTGACATACTTTCCCGCTTCTCCCCACAAGTACGAATTCACATTTATGAACAAACTCATGTAATAACTCAAATATGTTTTTATCGAAAATCCCTCAAGAAGAGTAAGTTTTAATCAACTTACCTCAAGTCCAAGCTTCAAATAATAGTACGACGCTCCAATTCATTTAAAACTCTCAAACATTGCCAACAAGCCAATATATACATTAGGAATCCCAAGACATCAAAACTTTCCCAAATATATATGATGATATCCATTTAAGGTTAACAAGTTGATTGTACACGTCTTCAACAAGCACAATTCACCCAGACATATACCTTTTATCCTTAATACATTCCATCTTTGGCCTTTAAGCCTCAATCTAGGTTATATGATTCAGTATTTAATCATTACTAATATATTGAAGCCGTAGAATCACCAACCATCCTAACAAGATTAAAAAAATCACTTTTCTTCTTCTTCTCCATTCAAGAACCCTAACGCACAATACCCATTTCAAATACTAGCATAATTCTTCAACCAATTGGTACTTTCTACTTCACAATACATTTCAAATTCTTAATCCGTAGTTGTATTTAAGTGTAGGGTAGAGAATTTACCTCTTGTAGCTCAAATCCTAGCTTGAACCCTTTTGAACGGTTCTTGAAGATTAGAGAAATACATATGAATTTCAATCCATGTAGATGTTAGTACTACCATTAACTAGTGTTAATACATTATAATAATATCATAAAACTCACCATTAATGTGTATTTGGGTTGAGGATGCTCCACCTTCTCTCTAGAACCCAATACTTGGCCAAAAATATTATCTCTTTCTCTCTCCCTGAACCTCCCCTATTTTATAGAAAACGAGTTGCGTAGGCTGGAAGTGTAGCCTACGCAGATTAGCTAAGCATGCTTATGTAGCCTACACATCTTAAGCCTTCCCCTTCACTTCTATGGTGATTTTTTCTACGCGGCTTGTGTAGGCTACACAAGAAGGCTACACAGGCTTGCTAGGTTTCATTCTTCCCCATTTTCTCCACCATTCCAACCTTCAACCCTCATAGTATTCATGTCCAAGTATTTTAATGATCTCGATACCCACGTGTGGGTTCTCAAGAACTTCGAGGTCTTGCAAAATATTCTCTTTAGCTCGAGTTCGGCTTAATCTTGTTAACAAAATTTCTGGGGCTTTACAATCTCTCCCACTTAGAAACATTCGTCCTCGAATGTCAACTCGAAGCCGTATTCAAGTTCAAATATCTAACCATAACCCTTCTAGACCTTTGTGCCAAATGATCACTTATTATTCATCTTTTTTGCTAATTCTCCAAATTCTCAACAAAAAGAAAAATCGACAAAGTCTTCTTTATAAATAGGACCATCTGAAAGTATCCATATGTCAGCCAACCACACATATATGATATACATAAAGCACGACAACCACATACGGCTCGCATTTAACACAATGCACCTTTATATACGAGCAAAAGTTTAATACACTCTACCAAATACAAGTGATTACTATTCAAGTCTCAAAAGGAAATAAGACACATTAGCACACTATTCAAGACTAGGATCATCTTATTGAAATAAATATGGATATCTTTTGTTCATGTCATCCTACGCTTCTCATGATGCTTATTCAATATCTTGACTCTGACATAACACCTTAACCGATGGCATCTCTATTTTTCCTCAACTTCTGGAAATTGTTCATCAAGTATAGCAGTAGAAATATCCTCATATGTGAGTAACTCATTTAGCTCAATGATTCATGGAAAAATGACATGTGAGGGATATCTTAAACACTCACAGCAGTACAATAATAAGGTATATATCCTGAGACATGCCTAGCCACCATAGGCAATACGCGAATCAACTACATCAACTATGTACCTCAATCTCAAGTCATAAGCAAGATAAAAAATTTACCCACTCGCTTCACAGAATAAGCATGATACACATCGAATTAAAAGAAAATGCTAAGAAACATTCATACTTGCGGCCATGAAAAAGTGAGGGCATCAGATTTTCACATCCCTCATCAACACTCCAAGTGGCCTTCTCAACATCATAAAGCTATAATACTTTCACTGGAGTTATGACTATGTTTTTAACCCACAAACTTGCATCACATGAGTCTCAACCAATTCTCCCTCGTAAATGAGACTATCATTTTCAATACGTGAACCTATTTGTAGAGATCAAAAGATAGCACTGCCTCTAAGGTTATTACCTCTTTCACCACATGAATCACACGTGTCTCGCCGTCCGTATACTCTCATAGTAAGGAAATTATAAGATCAAATCCACTAAAGGTAGTTTTAGTTATAATGTAAAATTATGTGTGGTCCCCACTCTTTCTAGAAATCTCATACAACCTCCACGAAGTATGCTTTATCCTCTAAGCCTCATTACACCTTTCATTGGCGAATCCTTTATAAGGACACCACATTATGTTTCTTAACCCATGTTCTTGGCATTGTTCATTCAAATAATAATTGTATTCTTGATATCTTATACCTTATTTCCATCCCTACATTCCGTATAATTCTTCTAGAATTAAGGTTTCACCACAACACTTCAAATGACGTTATATACTTGTTCTCCATTTTCAAACTTTTTAAACAAATTCATACTTAAGAATTTTATTTATGGATGGAGATTTCATTTTTTAATCATTCTCATAAGCAGAATTTAAACATCAACCCTCATCTTACATATGATATTCACAAACACCATCTCCTCATCAAGACTCTTTCAACTTAAAGTCATCTGTATCGGTCTAGTACGTTTCATCATTCCTCTATAATTTTCATGATATTATCTTATCCTACCCATGTCATATAGTTTATCTCCTCGTATTTATGGTGATCAAAATCGAAGAGCTTTCAATTCCCAACATACTACTCACACTGTCACGACCCAAACCGATGGGCCGTGACAAGCACCCAGCACCTTACTCAACTGAGTACCAACATAACTTATCTTTTCGTATCATGCTATCATAGGTAAATGAGACGGAAAGGCTACCGTAGGATAACTAGAATAAAATATGTTATACCAACTTATACATAAGACATACGGGCATATAAGACTAAAATGATAACTCGTACATTGAACATAGGCCGACAAGGCCGTACAATCTTTTATGTACACGACATATGTCTACAAGCCTCCAAGAGTACATAAATGTCATAAAGTTCGGGATAGGGCACCACCTTACTAATCAATACACGTCCTAATCATACTGACCACATAAGCAACTCTAGAGTAAATGGAGCGCACCAACACCTTCCGCTGAGCTGATAGCCTACTTGGAGGATTGTCAACCTGTCTATCGGAAACTGCGGGCATGAAACGAAGCATCCCCAGGCAAATGGGATGTCAGTAAAATGATGTATCGAGTATGTAAGGAATGAAAATCAGTAAACAATAGACATGAGAGAAACATGGCGTAAAAGACTCACCATGTAAGTCTGAATAACTTTGTGAATCATTTAAGACTTATAATGTCATGAATATGCGTATAAATGTCATACCATTCATGGGTATATGCATTCATAACATCATCAAGACTCTAAGGTCATCCCATCATATCATCTCGGTCACTATGGGAAAATCATCAATGTATATGAATACGACTAAAATCGGAGAGCCCGATTATACAGTAATTTCGATGCTCAGAAGGCTTGAAGGTTCATGTTTTGGCATCGAGGGGGCATATGGAAGGTCCTCGACCTTGAGGCAGTACAAATCGGAGGTCAACATGGAAATGCGAGAAATTCCCAAGGGGCACATGGTTAAAGCTAACAAGATATAAAAAATAGTACAAGCCCGTACCATGGCATTAAATGGTTGTACCAGCCATGTCACTTTGCATTAATTACACATGTACTATGTTGGGATTCCCCCTCATACATAAAGGGGACCCTTCTCACTTTGTAACACACATGATATTCATTACAAGAATACGAACATCCTCTGCTCTCTATCTAAAACATTCTCTACAATTTCTTCATTGATTTATTGCTTCTCATTTACTGTGTTCTTGTTATTCTCTATTTATTACTCGTTATTGATCATAAATAGGCCATTCTTAAAGTCCTTCAACTATGTTATACTGATATCGATAGACCCTAGTCAAGCTTCTAAAGCTCGACCTTGAGGCCTTTACGACCACCTTCGAGACTGGTCTCTCCGTTACCCGACTTGCATAATCTCGTTTCTTTTGCTCTTATTTAATTTTTCTCACTTCGTATTCAGCATCTACTGCCTAAACAACTGGTATTAAAATAGACCGCGTACTTTTAGAACCACATAATTAGATAAATTGTAATTACCATTTTCAAGGTAAACAGTTTGGCGCCTACCGTCAGGTTAACAATAATAGTGATTGTTTTTAGTGTTGGTTTTCTAAAAACACAAGTTGTTCTTCACACTTTTTCTTGTCCAAGAATTTTCAATTTCAGGTCAAAAAATGTCTAACTCAGTAAACGCACATGAAAATACCGGTCTTGAGGACCACAGAGAGAACGATGCAGCTGCTTAAGGTGCCGGTGTGCCACCGCAAAACCCTGAAGGGGCACCAGTGCAAATTCCTGTCGATGTGAGCTCTCATACTGACGGAAGCGTTCGTGAAGGAGACCAGTGTGAAGCGCAGGGAGCCCCTGCTCAAAGGGAAAGGGATGTTTGCCTTCATGTTATTTTTGAAATGTTGCAGGCACAACAAGTGGCTATTGCTCAGCTACAAAGCCATCAGAGAACCCCAAGCACAACACCACCAGAAACGGCTCCTCGAGTCGAACATGCACCGAAAAGATCGAGCAATAACGAGTCAGCAGCTGACCCCGCCATTATGAAGATGCTCAAAGAAATCACTAAGAGGATTGGATCGGGCGAAAAGAAGATAGAAGCTAACGACAAAAAAATGGAGACCTACAACTTGAGGGTCGATCAGATCCCCGGCGCACCCCTGATTCTGAAATGTGTACATTTGAAAAAGTTCGTGCAAAAGCCATTCCCATCAAGTGCAGCTCCAATGCCTATCCTCAAGAAATTCAAAATTCCCGATCTCCCGAAGTACAGCGGAATCTCGGACCCCAATGAGCACATCACTGCCTACACTTGTGCTGTGAAAGGGAACGACTTGGGTGACGAAGAAATTGAATCCGTTCTATTGAAAAAATTTGGAGAAATGCTTTCCAAAGGGGCCATGATGTGGTATCGTACCATGCCCCTGAACTTGATAGATTCATTTTCCATGATGGCGGACTTCTTTGTGAAAGCACATGCTGGTACCATGAAGGTCGCTACAAGAAAATCTGATGTTTTCAAAATCAAGCAAAGGGAGAATGAGATGTTAAGGGAGTTCATGTCCCACTTTCAATTGGAACGAATGGAATTACCACCAGTCTCCGACGATTGGGCGGTACAAGCCTTCACTCATGGATTGAATGAGCGAAGCTCGATAGCTTCGAAACAGCTGAAGCAAAATTTAATCGAGTATCCCGCCATAGTTTGGGCGGATGTGCACAACAGGTAACAGTCGAAGATCATGGTTGAGGACGACCAATTGGAAGCTCCCTCGGGCTCGGTGTATCCTTTCAGAGTCTTAGAAAAGGAATCGAGGCCTCCAGAAAGAGAGCCGAGGCCGGGTAAAGACAGGTATCAACCATACATAGAAAATCAGAGAAATATCCCGAGACATAACATACTTGAAGTGACCAAAGGACGGACGGAGGACAGAATCCTCGGGGAGTATTGAACAAATCAGGGTTCGACATACACACAGGCCGATGGAGGCACCCCGACTATCTGAGTACAACTTCAGCATCGATGTTTCAGACGTCGTATCGGCCATAAGTAAGATCAGGGATACCAGGTGGTCAAGACCTATGCTATCAGATCCTTCGTAGAGGAACCCCAACTTGATATGTGAATATCACGACACCCATGGTTATAGGACCAAGACTGCAGACAACTTCGAGAAGAGGTAGCCCAACTAATCAGCAAAGGGTACCTTTGAGAATTCCTGAGCGACCAAGCTAAAAATCAATTTTGGGAAAGAGAGGCAAACAAAAAAAATGAAACAGAAGAACCACGACACGTCATCCACATGATTGTTTGTGGAGTCGACGTCCCTCATGGACCCATTTTTAAGCAAACGAAAGTATCCATCACCAGGGAAAAGCGATCTCGGAGCTACATACCTGAAGACGCCCTCTCATTCAGCGAAGAGGCATCAAGACCTTATCCCAACCTCATAATGACGCACTTGTAATTTCTTTTCTTTTCCATATGTTTCAAATTAAACGTGTGCTCGTGGATCCAGGTAGCTCGGCCAACATAATTCGGCCGAGGGTAGTATATCAACTCGGTTTTTCGACCAGATCGTACCCGCCTCTCAAGTCCTCAATGTATTCAACATGGCAAGCGAAACAATGAAAGGGGAAATTATCCTCCCAGTCAATGTGGCCGACACAATTCAGGATACCAAGTTTCATGTCATCGAAGGTGACATGAGGTACAATGCATTGCTTGGAAGGCCATGGATTCACAACAAGAAGGCGGTGCCGTCAACCCTTCATCCAATGATGAAGTTTCCTACGAAAGATGGAGTAAAAATACTATACGGAAAGCACGCATCGAAAGAAATGTTCATAGTGCACGATGTGACACTGACACCCTCTATATCGAAGGAGCCAAAAAACAAGCAAACAACCGAGTAATAATCACGAACTACATCCTCGTAGGAACAAAAGGCAGTGCCGCATCCTCGGAACAGACAACCAAAGAATATCAAGGCTCGAACGCCATCGCAGCTAAGGTACAACCCTATCCGTTTTCATACACACTTTACGCTAACCTGCGTGCAGGTGTTTGATTGAAAGGAGTTGAAGCACCCGCCAGCTCGAAGGCCTTAGGTTTTAAAGCATGTGTTGCGCTCTTTTTCCCTTACGTCAGATTTTATCCTAAAGGGTTTTACCGGCGAGGTTTTTAACGAGGAATCATCGATATGCTACCTAAGGATAACTCACCTAGTATTCAAGGCTTCTCTTCCATCAACCTCGAATACTGAGGGGCATCCCCCCTGGAGATCACTGAAATATGCCAAAGAGGGTCTTGACAGGAGAATGATGTATCAGACCAAACGGTCGAATGAACTGTGCCCGCATAGAATTATCGAACCCTCGATGGTAAAAATATGTATACTTGTACCAACTAATCAGAGAAGTACCTTATATCATCAAAACATTTTGCACATCAAAGAAGTTTGTTATTTTCACAAAAGACAGCCCCAGGGCCAAAAATTTATCAAGCACTCAGGAACTGTTCTCGACAGCCACTCCATCGAGTCAGCAAACTCGAAGCCGTAAGACCTCAGGGCCTACAACTTCGAACTCATAAGCCCTCTCAAACGGGCACTTTTTGACTTAAGAATTCTGCTATTTCTGGTGTTTTAGCAATAGTTAATCCTTCAATGCGATCACGTGGAATCATCCGCGATTGCGTAGAGTAAAAGAGTGGGGCAGGCATCTTATTTTATGCGATCGCGTGGTTAGGATTGCGATCGCATAGGTTGGTCAAGTAAAGTAGTGTGATCGCGTGGGTGTTTGTGCGGTCGCGTAGAGGTTCTAAGGCGCGTGTGTGGGATGGTCGTTTTTTCTATGTGATTGCATGAGTTGGTGTGCGATCGCGTAGAGTGGTCTGGGTTGTGCATCGCAATCGCGTGGCTAGAGCCGCGATTGCACTGAGGAAATTAATTGCTGGGCAGAATGTTTTAAAGGCCATTTGTGTGAGATTAGCTCATTTCTTTCCTCCATTTTTGAACGAGTTGAGAGCTATTTGAGAGGGATTTGAAGAAGAAATCAAGGGAGCTCACTTGGTGGAGGTAATGTTCCAACTTCATAAGTCTTTTATATTTCGTTTTCTAAGTAACTAAAAAGGAAAATTGTTGAAATTAAACCCAAATTTGAGGAAGAAAGGTTCATGGAATTGGAATTTTCTTTTTAGGATTTGAGTGGGAAATTGTGGTCCGATTTTAGTGTTCCTTGGTATGTATAGAATCGTGGGAGGACGAGGTCTCTAGTGATGTAAATTTTATCGAATTCTGAGATGTTGGCCCGGTAGAGGTAAGTAATGGTTATAAATCTTGTCCTGAGGGAATGAAACCCCAAACTTCATATTTCTCACTATTTTTAGAATGGCGCACAAGTCGGATGCCGAATATATGGCGCACACTGATTTTAGGATTGGACACGGTCCTCTCCGCGGCAACTATTGAGTTGCGTATTTACTCTAAATCATATGTTAAATTGTGTTCTAAAGACTATTGCTGTATTTAGGCTATAAGTCATGTTTGGGGCCTCGTGCCGACTTGTTTTAGACCCTTTGGGGGCTCTTTACTGCTATTTCCTCACTGTTGATTTATGATTTATACTCAGTCATATTGTGCTTGACTGTTTTCGAAACTCAGCCTTATTTACACTATTTTGAAGATATAAAATGATGTTTTGGGTGGAGTACCCCGTTTTACAGATACGCCCGAGGGGCTTTTGAGAGGTTCTGACTGAGTGAGGCCGAGGACCTGATTTGTGAGGATATGATACACC
Source organism: Nicotiana paniculata (assembly GCA_005239505.1). NCBI lineage: Eukaryota > Viridiplantae > Streptophyta > Magnoliopsida > Solanales > Solanaceae > Nicotiana > Nicotiana paniculata. The sequence goes on from MDKI01040284.1 coordinate 10,405, forward strand.
ATGAGGTGGCTTGATATTAGCGCTTGGGCTGAAGGAGCCCCTCCGGAGTCTGTACACACCCCCACTGAATGCAGGTACCTACTGAGTGCTGAGTGATAGGGAGGCATGAGTGACAATGAGGATGCCCGGGGGCTGATACTGAGTGGCTGTGAGGTGCTGAGTGATTGTCTGCCCGAGGGGCGATTTATTATTGATGTTTCTGCCCGAGGGGCTACTTATGATTTATATTATTTTTACACTAAATCTTTCGGTTATTTTATTTCTGAATTTGTTGGAAAACATATTTTTCAAAGGATTTATTTTCGGAAGTTGTTTTTAAGGCATCATGATTTCATATATCTATGTATATACTGTAGGAAAGTAAGGATGTGCATATTTTGAATTGATGATATTGATTCTTATGTGTTTCTTGCCACTTAGACTTGATTTATTCTCATTACTACTGATTTGGCGTGCTCATATTATTCCCTGCACCCGTGTGTGCAGATTCAGGTGCAGATACCGAGCGTTAGCCATCTATTCCGTGCGGAGCCGGAGTTCGGGATATAGAGGTAGCTATTCAGCGTCCGCAGCATCTCTGTTACCTTCTTTTGTTATATCTAGCTATTCGTTTGGAGGTTTTGTATTATAATAGTAGACTTGTTGGTATATTTCTTAGATGCTCATGACATGGTAACTCCGGATTTTTGGGGATGGTTTAGACTATTTAGCTGTTTATTTTGCCTAATGAATTCAGTAATTTTCTATACTTTATGAAATGTTGAAAAATGGTTGTGACATCACGATAGTTCCACGATAGGCGCCATCACGACCGATTTAGGAATTGGGGTCGTGACATGTTGGTATCAGAGCCTAGGTTACATAGGACTCAATAGTCATGAGCAGGTTTAGTAGAGTCTTGCGGATCGGTACAGAGACGTCTGTACTTATCTTCGAGAGGCTGCGGAACCCTTAGGAACAATTTTATTTTCTTGAATTCTGTCGTGCCATGTTGTTGATTCTGGAAATCTAAACTTCTGTTGTTTCCCTCTCTCACAGATGGTGAGGAATCCCGCTACTGATCAGGATGATCAGCCACCAGCTAGACCAGCGAGAGGTCGAGGCCGTGGTAGAGATAAGGGGCCAGCGCGTGCAACAGCCAGGGCAGTGCTAGTTGATCCCCCTACTGTTCAGGGTCAGATTCCCGCCACAGATACTCTAGTGGGACAGGCCCAGGCACCGGTAGTGCCTATTGTTATTCCAGGTCTTCAGGAGACCTTGGACCAGATCTTGACGGTGTGCACCACCCTTGCTCAGGCAGTTGCCGCTACTACTTAGGCCGGGGGAGGAAGTCAGACTCCAGTTGCCTGGACGCCTGAGCAGGGTACTCAGGGCCATCAGATATCGGGGGCGGTTCCAGCCCAGCCAGTTGCTCCAGTTCGGGACTTCGTGGTTCCGACTATGCCTAAGGACGAGCAGCGTAGACTGGAGAGATTTAGTAGACTGCAGCCTCCGACATTCAGTGGTGCTGAGGGAAAGGGTGCCTGGGATTTTCTAGATAAGTGTTAGAGGATGCTGCGTACTGCTGGGATTTTGGAGACTAGTGGTGTCCCATTTTGCTACATTTCAGTTTTTTGGTGCTTTATTCACTTGGTGGGACTCTTTTGAGAGGCTTAGGCGTGTTGATTCAGCACCCCTCACGTGGAAGCATTTCTCCACTATCTTTTTGGAGAAGTATGTACCTCAGTCTCATAGGGAGGAGGAGCGCAAGCTTTTTGAGCAGCTGCATCAGGGGGAGCTATCAGTGATGCAGTATGAGATGTGGTTTTCGGAGTTGGCTCGTCATGCTACCCAGTTGGTCCCTATTGATAGGGGGAGGGTTAGGAGGATCGTGGATGGCCTCACTTATCAGCTTCGCCTATTTATGACTCAGGAGAGAGTATCAGATGCTACATTCGAGCAGGTTGTTGACATTGCCCGAGATATTGAGTCAGTTCTCCGCCAGGAGCGGGAGGAGAGGGAGGCCAAGAAGGCCTCGTGGATCGGGCAGTTCTAGTGGTGCTCCTTTCAGGGGGCAGTTCCAGCATGGTAGAGGCAGTTTATTCAGGTCTCCTCAGTCAGTCCGCCCAGCTTATAGTGGTGTATCTTCGGGGCATGATCCCCGTGGTTCTCAGCCGGGCCGTACTTCATTTGGTGCCCTCCCAGCTCAGAGTGCAGCTCGAGCACCACCAGTTCAGAGTTCTTCTATGCATGAGTCTTCCATTGGCCGTTCTCGTGCCAGGGATTTCTATATGTCCCCGCCTCCATATCCAGGGATTTTTTTTGAGTGTGGAGAGTTTGGGCACATGTGGAGGCAGTGTCCCCATCGTCCCGGTGTTTCATCTCAGCAGAGGGGGCAGCCCTCGACTTCAACTCGAGTTACTTCACCACCCGCCCAGGCAGCCAGAGGTGGTAGTCAGTCAGCTAGAGGCCGCCCTAGAGGGGGAGGCCGAGTAGGTGGAGGTCAGGCCCGTATGTATGCATTTCCAGCCAAGCCGGATGCTATGGCCTCCGATGCAGTGATCGCATGTATTGTCTCAGTCTGTTGCCGAGATGCTTTTGCTTTATTTGACCCTGGTTCTACATATTCCTATGTTTCTTCATATTTTGCTTATTTTATGGATATGCCCCGTGAGTCTTTAGTTACCTCTATTCATGTGTCGACTTCGGTGGGCGATACTGTTGTTGTGGGCCGTGCGTATTGGTCGTGTGTGATATCTATTGGGGGTCTGGAGACTCGAGTGGACCTACTGTTACTCATCATGGTCGATTTTGATGTGATATTAGGCATGGATTGGTTATCTCTATGTCATGCTGTTCTTGATTGTCACGCTAAGATTGTGATCTTATCTATGCCGGGATGTCCGAGGGTTTAGTGGAGAGATTCTTCTGAGTATATGCCTAGCAGGATGATTTCCTACTTGAAGGCTCAGAGCATGGTTGAGAACGGATGTCTATCTTATCTGGCGTTTGTGAGGGATGTTAGTGGTGAGACTCCCGCTATTGATTCAGTTCCTGTGGTTTGTGACTTTCCGGACGTGTTTCCTACAGACTTGTCGGGCAGGCCGCCTGATAGGGATGTTGATTTTGGTATTGACCTGGTGCCAGGCACCCAACCTATTTCTATTCCACTTTATCATATGGCACCAGCGGAGCTAAAGGAATTAAAGGAGCAGCTTCAGGAATTCCTAGATAAGGGGTTCATTCTGCCTAGTGTGTCACCTTGGGGTTCACCGGTGTTGTTTGTAAAGAAGAAGGATGGTTCTATGCGTATGTGTATTGATTATCGGCAGCTGAACAGAGTTACGGTGAAGAATCAATATCCCTTGTCTCGTATAGATGACTTGTTTGATCAGTTGTAGGGTGCCAGGGTATTTTCCAAGATTGACTTGCGTTCTGGTTATCATCAGTTGAAGATTCGGGGTCCAAAAATCCCGAAGACTGCTTTCATGACTGGATATGGTCATTATGAGTTCCTGGTTATGTCATTTGGGCTGACCAATGCCCCAGTAGCCTTTATGCACCTGATGCACAGTGTATTTCAGCCTTATCTTGATTCTTTCGTCATCATGTTTATTGATGATGTCTTGGTGTATTCCCGATCTCGGGAGGATCATGAGCAGCATTTGAGAGTTGTGCTTCAGACTTTGAGGGAGGATTGTACGCAAAATTTTTGAAGTGTGAGTTCTGGCTTGATTCAGTAGCATTCTTGGGGAACGTGGTGTCCATTGAGGGTATTCAAGTTCATCCGAAGAAGGTAGAGGCGGTGTAGAGTCGGCCTAGACCGTCATCAGCTACTGAGATTCGCAGTTTCCTTGGTTTGGCAGGGTACTATCGCCGTTTCATCGAGGGATTTTCATCTATTGCTGCCCCTATGACCAAACTGAACCATAAGGGTGCTCAGTTCAGATGGACTGAGCAGTGTGAGGAGAGCTTTTAGAAGCTCAAGTCAACTTTGACTATAGCTCCGGTATTGATTTTGCCTACGGGTTTTAGGTTCTTATACAGTTTACTGTGATGCCTAGAGAGTTGGCCTTGGAGTGGTTTTGATGCAGGACGGTAGGGTGATTGCCTACGCGTCCAGATAGTTGAAGGTGCACGAGAAGAATTATCCAGCCAAGATCTTGAGCTAGCAGCCATTGTTCACGCCTTGAAGATTTGGCGTCATTATTTGTATGGAGTGCATTGTGATATTTTCACTGATCACCATAGTTTGCAGCATCTTCTTAAGTATATGGATCTGAATTTGCATCAGAGGAGGTGGTTGGAGCTTCTCAAGGATTATGACCTTACTACTTTATATCATCCGGGGAAGGCCAATGTAGTGGTCGATGCCCTGAGTCGCAGAACGGAGAGTTTGGGGAGTCTAGCCTACCTTCCAGTAGCAGAGAGGATTTTAGCACTCGATGTTCAGGCTTTAGCGGGTCAGTTGGTGAGATTGGATCTATCAGCGCCTCCGCGGGTAGTGGCTTGTGTAGCCTCCAGGTCTTCTCTTTATGATCAGATTAGAGCACGCCCGTATGATGATCCACATTTGCTTGTTCTTCAGGACAGGGTCCGTAGTGGTGATGCCAGGGATGTGGTTATTGGTAATGATGGGGTCATGAGGATGCAGGGCTGGATTTGCATGCCCAATGTAGATGGACTTTGAGATTTTATTCTGGCTGAGGCCCATAGTTCGCGGTATTCCATCCATCCGGGTGCCGTAAAGATGTATCAGTATTTGAGGCAGCATTATTGGTGGATGCGGATGAAGAAATATATTGTTGAGTTTGTGGCTCGGTGTCTCAACTGTCAGCAGGTCAAGTATGAGCACCAGAGACTAGGTGGATTGCTCCAGAGATTTGATATTCCGGAGTGGAAGTGGGAGAGGATCACCATGGACTTCGTAATTGGACTCCCACAGACTTTGAGGAGGTTTGATGCTATATGGGTTATTGTGGATCGGCTGACCAAGTCCGCGCACTTCATTCTTGTTGGTACTAATTCTTCGGAGCGGTTAGCTGAGATTTATATCAGGGAGATTGTCTGATTGCATGGGGTTCCAGTTTCTATAAATTCTGACAGAGGTACTCATTTCACATATCAGTTTTTGAGAGCCGTATAGAGAGAGTTGGGTACTCAGGTCGAGTTGAGCACATTGTTTCATCCTCACACCGACGGGCAGCCAGAGCGTACTATTCAGATTTTGGAAGATATGTTGCGTGCCTGTGTCATTGATTTTGGGGGATCATGGGACCGGTTTCTTCCACTCGCGGAGTTTGCATATAATAATAGTTATCAGTCGAGTATCTAGATGGCTTCGTATGAGGCTTTATATGGTAGGAGGTGCAGATCTCCAGTTGGTTGGTTTGAGCTGGGCGAGGCTAGACTATTGGGCACAGACCTGGTTCAGGATGCTTTGGGTAAGGCGAAGTTGATTCAGGAGCGGCTTCGCAGAACGCAGTCTAGGCAGAAGAACTATGTGGACCAGAAGGTCCAGGATGTGTCTTTCATGGTTGGGGATAAGGTGCTGCTGAAGGTGTCACCCATGAAGGGTGTTATGCGGTTCGGGAAGAGGGGAAATCTGAGTCCCAGGTTCATTGGGCCATTTGAGGTGATTCAGAGGATTGGGGAGGTGGCTTATAGACTTGCCTTGCCTCCTAGCTTTGAGTATTCATCCGGTGTTCCATGTTCCGATGCCCCGGAAGCATGTTGGTGATCCGTCTCATGTTTTGGACTTAAGCACAGTCGGCTCGAGGATGATATGTCATATGAGGTAGAGCCAGTGGCTATTTTGGGTCGTCATGTCAGAAAGCCTCTAAGGATATAGCTTCAGTGAAGGTTAAGTGGAGAGGGTATCCAGTGGAGGATGCCACCTAGGAGACCGAGCAGGAGATACGGGACAGATATCCTCACTTACTCGAGACTCTAGGTATGTTTCTAGACCTGTTCGAGGATGAACATTTTCTTAAGAGGGGGAGGATGTAACTACCCGGCCGGTTGTTCCGTGAGATTAGCCCCGTTTCCCCCGTTTCTGCTTTATCATATGTTTCTTAGCAAATTTATGTTGTGATGGCTCAGTTGGTTTGGGTTCGGAGTGGTCGTGGTGAGAATTGAGACACTTTATCTCTTAAATTAGCTTAATAGTTGAAAAAGTCAACTGGGAGTTGACTTATTGGTAAACAACCTTGGAATATATATTTTATGGCTCTGATAGCTTCGTTAGGTGATTTGGGACTTAGGAGTGTGTTCGAAATGAAGTTTTGATGTCCGATGTAGAATTAGGCTTGAATTGGCGAAAGTTAGTTTTTGGCGATTTCTTGTTGGCAGTGGAAAATAGGCTATCGGGGTCGGAATGGGATTTTGGAAGTTGGTGCAGGTTCGTAATGTCATTTTTGATATGTGTGCAAAATTTCAGGTCAATCGGAGGTGTTTTCGTTGGTTTCGACATTGTTGGGGAAATTTTGAAGTTTCAAAGTTCATAGGTTTTAAATTGATGTAATTTTGGTGTTTTCCTGTTGTTTTTGGTGTTTCGAAGGCTCGACTAAGATTTAATGATGTTATGGTGTGTGTTGGTAGGATTGGTTGAGGTCCCGGGGGCCTCAGGTATATTTCAGATGCTCAAACGGGCACTTTTTGGCCTTAAGAAGTCTGATATTTTCTGGTGTTTTAGCAGCAGTGAATCCTTCAATGCGATCGTGTGGACTCATCCGCGATCGCGTAGAGTAAAAGAGTGGGGCAAGTATTTTGTTCTATGCTATCGCGTGGTTAGGATTGCTATCGCATAGGTTGGCCAGGTAAAGCAGTGCGATCGCGTGGGTGTTGGTGCGGTCGCGTAGAGGTTCTGAGGCGCGTGTGGGGGATGGTTGTTTGTTCTATGCGATTGCGTGAGTTGGTGTGCGGTCGCATAGAGTGGTCTGGGGTGTGCATCGCGATCACGTGGCTAGAGCCGCGATCGCACTGAGGAAATTAATTGCTGGGCAAAATGTTTTAAAGGCCATTTGTGCGAAATTAGCTCATTTCTTTCCTCCATTTTTGAACGAGTTGAGAGCTATTTGAGAGGGATTTGAAGAAGAAATCAAGGGGCTCGCTTGGAGGTAAGGATCCAACTTCATAGCTCGTTTATATGTCATTTTCTAAGTAATTAAACCGGAAAATTGTTGAAATTAAACCAAAATTTGGGGAAGAAAGGTGCATGGAATTGGAGTTTTCTTTTTAGAATTTGAGTGGGCAATTGTGGTCTGATTTTAGTGTTCTTGGTATGTATAGAATCGTGGGAGGACGAAGCCTCTAGTGATGTAAATTTTATAAAAATTCCAAGACGTGGGCCCGGGGCTCGGGTTTGGCCGATTTTCGAGACTTTTGTGTAAATTGATAGTTTTCGATTGGGTTGTGTTCCTTTCGCGTATACTGATGATTTAGATATGGTTTTGGTTAGATTCGGAGCAATGGGGAGTCAATTTTAGGGGCAAGAGCATCACGGATTAGTGTTGTGCCCCGGTAGAGGTAAGTAATGGTTATAAATCTTGTCCTGAGGGAATGAAACCCCAGACTTCATATTTCTCACTTTTTTTAGAATGGCTCACATGTCGGATGCCGAATATGCGCACTAATTTTTTATTGGACTTGGTCCTCTCCGCGGAAACTATTGAGTTGCGTATTTACTCTAAATCATATGTTATATTGTGTTCTAAAGACTATTGCTATATTTGGGCTATAAACCATGTTGGGGCCACGTGCCGAATTGTTTTAGAGAGTTTGGGGGCTTATTACTGCTATTTCCTCACTGTTGATTTATGATTTACACTCAGTCATATTGTGCTTAACTGTTTTCGAAACTCACCCTTATTTACACCATTTTGAAGATATAAAATGATACTTTGGGTCGAGTACCCCGTTTTACTGATACGCCCGAGGGGCTTTTAAGAGGTTCCGACTGAGTGAGGCCGAGGGCCTGATTTGTGAGGATATGATACGCCACGAGGTGGTTTGATATTAGCGCTTGGGCTGAAGGAGCCCCTCCGGAGTCTGCACACACCCCCATTAAGCGCAAGTACCTACTGGGTGCTGAGTGTCGAGTGCCGAGTGTCGAGTGATGAGTGATTGCGAGGCATGAGTGACAGTGAGGATGCCCGAGGGGATGATACTGAGTGGCTGCGAGGTGCTGAGTGATGTTCTGCCCCAGGGGAAATTTATGATTCATGTTTTTGCCCGAGGGACTACTTATGATTTATTGTGAATAGATGGTATTGATTCTTATGTGTTTCTTGCCACTTACACTTGATTTATTCTCATTACCACTGAGTTGGCATACTCACGTTACTCCCTAGACCCCTGTGTGTAGATTCAGGTGCAAATACGGAGCGTTAGCCATCTATTCCGTGCGGAGCCGGAGTTCGGGATATAGTGGTAGTTGTTTAGCGTCCGCAACATCTCTGTTTTCCCTTCTTTTGTTATATCTAGCTATTCGTTCGGAGGTTTTGTATTATAATAGTAGACTTGTTGGTATATTTCTTAGATGCTCATGACATGTTGACACCGGATTTTGGGGATGATTTGGACTATTTAGCTGTTAATTTTGCCTAATGAATTCAATAATTTTCTATACTTTATTAAACGTTGAAAAATGGTTGGGATTTTAGAAAGAAATAGTAATTATATGATTGTTGGCTAGCCTAGTTCCACGATAGGCGTCGTCACGACAGGTTTAGGAATTGGGGTCGTGACATTAATGCTCCCTCATTACTGTTCATCTTAAGAATGACGGTCTAATCTCATCTCATACTTTGTGACTTTGTACATCCGTTGTTAATTCACCTCAATATTGATCTACAATTTACCACTGATAACTTGGAACTTCTTACGTAATCACTAGGACTCACCACATCAAGGAACATTTGAAGTGATTTTCCTGACCCATCTAGGGGAGATACATACTTCCATAACCGTATCTCATAGAATACCAGTAGGATTCACCTTACGTGGGTATTTTAATCCCGTATAATTCATGAGTCCCTTTGTTCAACTCATTACTCAATCGAAGGCCTAAACGTCATCCTTTATCTACCACAATTACACCCTTATTCTACTATCAGAGCGTCATTCCATCTCTTCTAAATGCTACTTATGATGAGTAACTCCTTTGAGTTCATTCACTCTATACTGAGCTTTCTATAACTTAGAGAAATCATCAGCTCTCTTGTTTTCACGGGCTAAATCCCGAGAACTTATTCGTTTCTCGTCACCTTCTCACTCACCCTTTCTTGTCCTTATTCCTATCTTCCTAAAACCTTGTCGCTTTTCCATACTTTTGGCTTGCGACCTATACATATCGATTTATACTACTCACAACCTTCCTTCAACTTGCTTGCACCACAGATTTCCTTGTGTTATTTTAGAACATCCAACAACATATCACATCGTCTCTAACTCTTCTTAACTAGATCTCTCGGTACTTAGAAGCCATAGGCTGGAAGATATGCTATGACGATGCTACTATCGATACCGAATCCCAGCGCTTCTAGCCTTCTGTCCGAAGTATGGATAATTCACAACCTTCTGCATTTGAGTATCTAGTACGTTGTTCATCTCTACTTTACTAATCTCAAAATATTTTCTCACATTATTCTATCTCTTTCATAACCTCCATTCCACTTAGGTATAATTCACATCCACAACTTGAAGCTCTATCATAATACTTGCACCTCTGGTGCATACACAGTCCGGTGGGAGCTTCATACTGACTTCTTATGAGGCTGGTACTTTTCTAATTGGCTGTATCATAGAGTCGTTATAAAATATGGCTATTCTACAACTCTTGTACCTCTAATATTAAGAGTTATTCTGCAATGTTCTCAATCATGATGTTTATAACTTTCTGAGTCCAATAATGAGACTCCTAATTTACTTAGTTGATGTAACATTTTAGTTTCCTCTTCCTTCCATTTAGCTTTTATGTAGGCTAAAGCTATCTTCAGATCTGTGTCTGATGGTATTAGTTATTACTTTAGCGTTTCACAAGCGCAATGGGAATATCCATGATACAACCCTCTAACAATTTCATCCTTTGTGTATGACCTGGGCTCAATTCTTTCTTTTAACTTAAACAAGAACCTTCTACATATGCTTGTTAACATATATGCTGCATGGATAATACTCCGATATCTTAGGTGCATTCGTAATGTAATTATCTCTGGATCATTGGTCGAATAATTCCTTTCGTTCCTTCTCAACTTTCTTTAGTTGGAAGCAATTTCTTTTGCTGGTTGTTCTGTGACTTATTACATGAATACTTGTCTTATCCTAGTGCCCACACATATTGAAATTCCATACAACCCATATGACTTGAATTTCACCTTTTGATTTTTTTCTTCTTCCCGTTCATTAGCCATGATAGCACTGCCTCTTTCTTATGGAGTGCATACAATGTTGTTGTAAGATTGTTGTTACAAGGCCATTTCCTTTTTAGGTCACTGTGTTTAGGTTGAAGCCTTTTTCCTTATTTCCTCAGCTAGTCTCTCGTTGTTGTACTTAGGGAAGACCCTCTGACTCTTGTAAAGCTACGAGCTTATTTCAACGTATACCCAATAAAATTTTTAATGTTCTTCTTCGCCTATAATTATTCGTAGTTACTTACCTCCATGCCCTTGTGCTTGTAGGGTTGCTTCCAAGTTTAGATTTTGACTTTCTTCCCAGTGGCACTCTCTTTTATTCCCATAATACTCATAAAGTACCTTTAACTATCCCAACTCCTATTTGAATATTTCTCGAGTATTACAATGACATTACTGTGAGACTGAATTCACTATATTGGGTTTTACTATGTTTATCTTGCACGATTTGTTGACTCGTCTTTAACCTCATGTTTAGCCATAACAAGGATTTTCCCGAATCAATTACTAACTACTTGTTGGCCCATTCTCATATAAATATTTCACGTAATCTTTCTTGGGTTATTTTCTTTGTCTTAACTTATGTCTTGCACTGGCTCCTTATCTATCAATAACCTCTTGGGCAGGGACCTTTACTTCCTTTCCTTGACACCGTGTTTGCATAATGTTTTGGGACCGTAGCATATATGTAGACTTTCAATAAGTGCAATCACATCCCTTTTCCATTTTTTATCACATTCTACCTTTACCATTCCATAATTACTAGAACCACTTAATTCTGACTTAATGCCACATCACCCCATATTCCCCCTTTAGGGGAGTACTAAGATTTAGCGCTATGGTGATCTACCTATAGATGTTTTACCTCTTCATCTTTGGCGTCATTTCACATCATCGATGACCATTACTCGACTTGCAGTTATTCTTCTATACCAAGCATAACAAAGTTCCTTACTCATGATGGTGACACCTATTGTAACTAGCCCACACAGTTCCTTAAGCTTGACTTTGCTCACATTGCTTGCTTTAGGGAAGCGTCTGCCTGAATGACCATTCTCTGAATTAGTCATGAATCTTCTTCTGTTTTCCATTTTATTATTACCGGAGTGAAATCACAAATTCTCATGACGACGACTATTATCAGATCACTCAGTCCCTAATTCATGTTTATCTTATCTTGTTCACAAATCCATACTGGTTTCTATTACTCTGGGGTCTAACTTTTCCTTTTGGTAATCGCGTTAGAGTTGCAAACTTATTTCTCGAATTTAGGATATTACTTTATGGTCTATATTTTTTTGTTCTCTCAAGGCCTGTCACCTCTCGCCTCTTCCTTCACTTGACTATATATTCTGTAATACTGTGATCTTTTGATCTACCGTTTGTCATCCATGTATCACATCTTACTCATAATGTTTCCTTATCTCTCTTCTTCTTTCCCTACTAATATTTCTGCCTATCCATTTGTTTTGAAAACTTCAACAAGACATTCTTTTGCTTTTAGCGCCCCTTATGTCATTGATTGGCTCTTCGGTTTTCTCAATGTTCTCCCTTTACTAGGGATGGGAGCCACACTAAGGTAATATTTATCCCTTCCAGACTTTCAGTGCCTATCTTCTGAATTTTTTTTGATCATACTAGTATTCACATCTAATTGTAATATTCTAGAGTGCACCATTTGGGTGTCTCACAAGGAGGTCTATTAGCACCTTTGTAATATCCTTAGAAAATGTCAACTAACGCAAACAATCAATCCACCATTTTGGGTTACATTAACGCTAGCCAGATCCTGATATTTCGTTCTTCTCTTAAACCATATTTGTTAGCTCCCATAAGGCATAACTTAGATCAGTGTGGCTAATTGTACATACCTCTGTTATTATTGAATGTAACTCATAATGCTTATATTTCTCTTCCTAAATTGTAGATAATAATCACCTTCACTAACTGGGTACTTCATACCCTTCTTCATCTTTCTTCTTTTACTTGTTGAAATTTGTATTTATCTTCTGAATCTCTCATTGCCTTTCACCATAGGGGTGGATAAATACTCTTGCCTTAAGGCTCCTTATCAAGAATCTTACACCTTTCAGTACATACATTATCTGCTAAAGACCTCACATTTACTCATCGTAAGCATCATAAAAAATGGAGTTCCCCCGACTCAGCTCTTCCACAACTATATCTCTTACCAACCATCTTTCCAGATGTAGGTATCATCTGATTACGAATAAAATAGAATTTAGGAGTCTGAGTTCTTACAAGTGAGCTCTACCACACGATCTAGAGTAAGAAGGAAGAGTGACAGTCCTACATTCCCTATAGCCTCCTGCTTATAAGTGTTGTGAACAACACACCCATAAACAACCCAAACCGATGGGCCGCGACGGGCACCCGGTACCTTACTCAACCGAGTACGAACATAACTTATCTTTTCGTATCATGTTGTCATAGGTAAATGAGACGGCAAGGCTTCCGTAGTATAACTAGAATAAAACATTGTCACGACCCAAACTTATGGGCCGCAACGGGCAACTTGTACCTTACTTAATCGAGTACCAATATGACATATCTTTCTTATTATGATTTCATTAGCAAATGGGCCAAACGAGCCGTCATGGGCTAACAAGAATAAACATAGGAGAATACTCATTATATGATGACCCAACCTGATATAAAAACTTATACATGTCACACACGGGCCTATAGGGCCAACATGATTATTTGTAAACTCAAAACATAGGTCGGTAAGGCCATACAAGTATCCATATACATGACATCTATCTACGAGCCTCTAAGAGTACATACTTATCATAAAGCGGGATAGGTCCCCGCCATACCAAACAATACGCGTCTAAATATTACTGACCAAACAAGCAACTCCTGAGCAAATGGAGCGCACCAACATCTTCCGCTGAGTTGATAGCCTACTTGGAGGGCTCTTGACATGTCTATCGAGATCTGCGGGCATGAAACACAGCGTCCCCAGGAAAAAGGGACGTCAGTACAAATAATGTACCGAGTATGTAAGGAATAAAAATCAGTAAACAACATGGAGTAAAAGCCTCAACATGTATATCTAATAGCTCTGTGAATCATTTAATATTATAATGTCATGCATATGCGTATAAATGTCATACCATGCATCAGTATATGTGTTCATAACATCATCAAGCCTCTGAGGGCATCCCATCATATCATCTCGGCCACTGTGGGAAAATCATCAACCTATACTAGCTGATCAGGTGGTGGTGCGTATATAATGTCGTAACCTTTTCCCATATCCCATATACATATAAATACATATAGACGCATATATAACTCTATCTGGTCATGGGTCAATGTGCATGTATAGTTGAATGCAATCATGAGAAGTACGTCAATAAAATCTTTCGAAATATCATAAGACCATTATATCTCTGATTAATATCATGAAATAAACTCTATCAACTTACGTGTTTTCTGAGACCCATGAACAGAAGATAGAATAATAAGACATATGGGAATTCATGAACATAGGCACCTTTAATACTTCTATGAATTAGAGTCATTTATGGAATTTGTACATTTTCTCATTTCGTTTGTATCATATGGATCATGCCAAAAAGAAATAAGGGATAGCCTTAACATACCTGGACCGATTCTTTTGACAATTCCTCTAACACGCGTCTTTTGCGAAGAACACATAAAGGCGGATTGAAGTAGGGGAAAATTCGTATGATATTCCTGAGAAAGATTATGCCGGGCTTCTTTAGATTCACGTTGCTAAGTCGATTAAAGAATTTCTTTTGCTTGAATTCTTGAATTCCTTAATTTTTGTTGGAAGGTCCGTTTTGAGGATGAACGTTTGCTTAAGAGGGGGAGGATGTAACAACCCGGCCGGTCGTTCCTTGAGATTACCCCGTTTCTCCCGTTTCTGCTTTATCATATGTTGCTTAGCCTATTTATGTTGTGTTGGGTCAGTTGGTTCGGGTTGTGAGTGGTCGTGGTGAGACTTGAGACACTTAGTCTCTTAAATTAACTTAGTAGTTGAAAAAGTCAACTGTGAGTTGACTTAATGGTAAACGACCTTGGAATGCAGATTTTATGGCTCGAATAGCTTTGTTAGGTGATTTGGGACTTAGGAGTGTGTTCGAAATGAAGTTTTGATGTCGGTGTAGAATTAGGCTTGAATTGGCGAAAGTTAGTTTTTGGCGATTTTCGATCAGCAGTGGAAAATAGGCTATCGGGGTCGTAATGGGATTCCGGAAGTTAGGGAAGGTTTCTAATGTCATTTTAGATATGTGTGCAAAATTTCAGGTCATTTGAGGTGTTTTGGTTGGGTTCGGCGTCATTGGCGAAATTTATAAGTTTCAGAGTTCATAGGTTTGAACTTGATGTAATTTTGGTGTTTTCGTGTTATTTTTGGTGTTTCGAAGGCTCGACAAAGTTTTAATGATGTTATGGGGTGTGTTGGTAGGATTGGTTGAGGTCTCGGGGGCCTCTAGTGTATTTCGGATGCTCAAACAGGCACTTTTTGGCCTTAAGAAGTCTCCTGTTTTCTGGTGTTTTAGCAGCAGTGAATCCTTCAATGCCATTAGGTTGTTCAGGTAAAGCAGTGCGATCACGTGGGTGTTGGTGCGGTCGCGTAGAGGTTCTGAGGTGCGTGTGTGGGATGGTCGCTTGTTCTATGCGATCGCGTGAGTTGGTGTGCGATTGCATAGAGTGGTCTGGGGGGTGCATCGCGATCGCGTGGCTAGAGCCGCGATCGCACTGAGGAAATTAATTGTTGGGCAGAATGTTTTAAAGGACATTTGTGCGAGATTAGCTCATTTCTTTCCTCTATTTTTGAACGAGTTGAGAGCTATTTGAGAGGGATTTGGAGAAGAAATCAAGGGGGATCCCTTGGAGGGTAAACCGAAAAATTGTTGAAATTAAACCCAAATTTGGAGAAGAAAGGTGCAGGGAATTGGAATTTTCTTTTTTAGGATTTGAGTGGGCAATTTTGGTCCGATTTTAGAATTCTTGGTTTGTATAGCATTTGGGAGGACAAGGTCTTTAGTGATGTAGATTTTATCGAATTTTGAGACGTGGGCCTGGGGCTCGGGTTTGGCCGAATTTCGAGAATTTTGTGTAAATTGATAGTTTTCGATTGAGTTGTTTTCCTTTAGCATATATTGATGATGTTGATCTTGTTTTGGTTAGATTTCGAGCAATCGGGAGCCAATTTGAGGGGCAAGAGCATCGCGGATTAGTGTTGTGGCCCGGTAGAGGTAAGTAATGGTTATAAATCTTGTCATGAGGGAATGAAACCCAAACTTCATATTTCTCACTGTTTTTAGAATGGCGCACATGTCAGATGCCGAATATGTGGCGCGCACTAATTTTTGGATTGGACTTGGTCCTCTTCGCAGCAACTATTGAGTTGCGTATTTACTCTATATCATATGCTAAATTGTTTTCTAAAGACTATTTCTATATTTGGGCTATAAGACATGTTTGGGGCCTCGTGCCGACTTCTTTTAGACCCTTTGGGGGCTTTTTACTGTTATTTCCTCACTGTTGATTTATGATTTACACTCAGTCATATTGTGCTTAACTGTTTTTGAAACTCAGCCTTATTTACACTATTTTGAAGATATAAAATGATGTTTTGGGTCGAGTACCTCGTTTTACTGATACGCCCGATGGGCTTTTGAGAGGTTCTGACTGACTGAGGCCGAGGGCCTGATTTGTGAGGATATGATATGCCACGAGGTGGCTTGATATTAGCGCTTGGGCTGAAGGAGCCCCTCCGGAGTCTGTACACACCCCCAGTAAGCGCAAGTACCGACTAGGTATTGATGATTTCATATATCTATGTATATACTGTTGGAAAGAAAGGTTGTGCATATTGTGAATTGATGGTATTGATTCTTATGTGTTTCTTGCCAATTATATTTGATTTATTCTCATTATTACTGAGTTGGCATACTCACATTACTCCCTGTACCCCTGTGTGCAGATTCAGGTGCAGATACCGAGAGTTAGCAATATATTCCGTGCGGAGCCGGAGTTCGGAATATAGAGGTAGTTGTTCAGCGTCCGCAGCATCTCTGTTACCTTCTTTTGTTATATCTAGCTATTCGTTTGGAGGTTTTGTATTATAATAGTAGACTTGTTGGTATATTTCTTAGATGTTCATGACATGTTGACTCCGGATTTTGGGGATGGTTTAGATTATGTAGCTATTTATTTTGCCTAATGAATTCAATAATTTTCTATACTTTATGAAATGTTGAAAAATGGTTGGGATTTTAGCAAGAAACAATAATTATGTGATTGTTGGCTAGCCTAGTTCCACGATAGGAGCCATCATGGCAAGTTTAGGAATTGGGGTCGTGAAAATAATGCTCCCTCATTACTGTTCATCTTAAGAATGAAGGCCTAATCTCATCTCATACTTTGTGACTTTTTCCATCCATTGTTAATTCACCTCAATATTGATCTTACCATTTACCACTGATAACTTGGAACTTCTTACATAATCACTAGCGCTCACGTTGCATCGAGGAACATCTGAAGTGATTTTCCTAACCCATCTAGGGGAGATACTATACTTCCATAACCGTATATCATAGCATCCAAATATGATTCACCTTACGTGGGTATTTTAATCCCGTATAATTCATGAATCCCTTTGTTCAAATCATTACTCAATCGAAGGCCCAAACGTCATCCTTTATCTACCACAATTACACCCTTATTCTACTATCAGAGCATCATTCCATCTCTTCTAAATGATACTTATGATGAGTAACTCCTTTGAGTTCATTCAGGCTATACTGAGCTTTCTATTACTTAGAGAAATCATCAGCTCTCTTGTTTTCACGGGCTTAATCCCGAGAACTTATTCGTTTCTCGTCACCTTCTCACTCACCCTTTCTTGTCCTTATTCCTATCTTCCTAAAACCTTGTTTCTTTACCATACTTTTCGCTTGCGATCTATACATATCGATTTATACTACTCACAACCTTCTTTCAGCTTGCTTGCACCACAGATCTCCTTGTGTTATTTTAGAACATCCAGTGACATATCACATCGTCTCTAACTCTTCTTTACTCTCTTAACTAGATCTCTCGGTACTTAGAGGCCATAGGCTGGAAGATATGCTACGAACGATGCTGCTATCGATACTGAATCCCAGTGCTTCTAGCCTTTTGTCCGAAGTATGGATAATTCACAACCTTCTGCATTTGAGTATCTAGTACGTTGTTCACCTCTACTATACTTATCTCAAAATATTTTCTCACATTATTCTATCTCTTTTATAACCTCCCTTCCACAACTTGAAGCTCTATCATAATACTTGGACCTCTAGTGCATACACAGTCCGGTAGGAGCTTCATACTGACTTCTTATGAGGCTGGTACTTTTCTAATTGGCTGTATCATATAGCCGTTATAAAATATGGCTACTGTACTTCTCACTTGTACCTCTAATATTAAGAGTTATTCTGCAATATTCTTAATCATGATGTCTATAACTTTCTGAGTCCAATAATCAGACTCCTCATTTACTTAGTTGATGTAACGTTTTAGTTTCTTCTTCCTTCCGTTCGGATTTTATGTAGGCTTAAGCTATCTTCCGATCTGTGGCTCATGGTATTAGTTATTACTTTAGCCTTTCACAGGCGCAATGGAATATCCATGATACAACCCTTTAACAATTTCATCCTTTGTGTATGACCTGGGCTCAATTCTTTCTTTTAACTTATACAAGAATCTTCTACATATGCTTGTTAACATATATGCTGCATGGATAATGCTCCGATATCTTAGGTGCATTCGTAATGTAATTATCTCTGGATCATTGGCCGAATAATTCCTTTCGTTCCTTCTCAACTTTCTTTAGTTGGAAGCAATTTCTTTTGCTGGTTGTTCTGTCACTTGTTAAATAAATACTTGGCTTATCCTAGTGCCCACACATATTGAAATCCATACAACCCATATGACTTGAATTTCACCTTTTGATTTTCTTCTTCTTCCCGTTCATTAGCCATGATAGGTGCCACTTTCTTATGGAGTGCGTACAATGTTGTTGTAAGATTGTTGTTACAAGATCATTTCCTCTTTTGGTCACTGTGCTTAGGTTGAAGCTTTTTCCTTGTTTCCTCAGCTAGTTTCTCGTTGTTGTACTTAGGGAAGACCCTCCGACTGTTGCGAGCTTATTTCATCGTATACCCAATAAATTTTTGATGTTCTTCTTCGCCTATAATTATTCGTATTTACTTACCTCCACGCCCTTGTGCTTGTAGGGTTGATTCTAAGCTTATATTTTGACTGTCTTCCCAGTGGAACTCTCTTTTATTACCATAATACTCATACGGTACCTTTAACTATCCCAACTTCTATTTGAATATTTCTCGAGTATTACAATGACATTACTACGAGGCTGAATTCACTATTTTGGGTTTTACTATGTTTATCTTGCACGATTTGTTTACTCGTCTTTAACCTCTTGTTTAGCCATAACTAGGCTTTTCCCGAATCAATTACTAACTACTCGTTGGCCCATTCTCATATAAATATTTCACGTAATCTTTCTTGGGTTATTTTCTTTGTCTTAACTTATGTCTCGCACTGGCTCCTTATCTATCAATAACCTCTTGGGCAGGGACCCTTACTTCCTTTCCTTGACGTCGTGTTTGCATAATGTTCTGGGACCATACCATATATGTAGACTTTCAATAAGTGAAATCAGATCCCATTTTCATTTTTTTAACACATTCTTCCTTTACCATTCCATAATTACTAGAACCACTTAATTCTGACTTAGTGCCACATCACTCCATATTCCCCCTTTAGGGGAGTACTAAGATTTAGCGCCACGATGATCTACCTATAGATGTTTTACCTCTTCATCTTTGGTGTCATTTCACATCATCGATGACCATTATTCGCCTTGCTGTAATCCTTCTGTACAAAGGATAACAAAATTCCTTACTCACGATGATGACACCTAGTGTAACTAGCCCACATAGTTCCTTGAGCTTGACTTTGCTCACATTGCTTGCTTTAGGGAAGCGTCTGCCTGAATGACCATTCTCAGACTTAGTCATGAATCTTCTTTTGTTGTCTATTTCATTATTACCGGAGTGAAATATGAAATTCACATGATGACGACTATTATAAAATCACTCAGTCCCTAATTCATGTTTAGCTTATCTTGTTCACCAATCCATACTGTTTTCTATTACTCTGGGGTCTAACTCTCCTTTTGGTAATCGCGTTAGAGTTGCAAACTTATTTCTCGAAATGAGGATATGACTTCATGGTCTATATTCTTTTGTTGTATCAAGGCCTGTCACCTCTCATCTCTTCCTGCACTTGACTATATATTCTGTAATACCGTGATCTTTTGATCTACCGTTTGTCATCCATGTTTCACATATTATTCATAATGTTTCCTTATCTCTCTTCTTATTTCCCTACTAATATTTCTACCTATCCCTTTATTTTGAGAACTTCAACAAGACATTCTTTTGCTTTTAGCTCCCCTTGTTCCATTCATTGGCTCTTCAGTTTGCTCAATGTTTTCGCTCTACTAGGGATGGGAGCAACACTATGGTAATATTTATCCCTTCCCGGCTTTCAGTGCCTATCTTCTGAATTTTTTTGATCATACTAGTATTCACATCTATTGTAATATTCTAGAGTGCACCATTTGGGTGTCTCACAAGGAGTTCTGTTAGCACCTTTGTAATATCCTTCGAAAATGTCAACTAACAAAAACAATCAATCCACCATTTTGGGTTACTCTAACGCCAACCAGATCCTGATATTCCGTTCTTCTCTTAAACCATAATTGTTAGCTCCCATACGACATAAATAGATCAGCATGGCTAATTGTACATACCTCTGTTATTGTTGAATGTAACTCAAAATGCTTATATTTCTCTTCCTGAATTGTAGATAATAATCATCTTCACTAACTGGGTACTTCATACTCTTCTTCATCTTTCTTCTTTTATTTGTTGAAATTTGTATCTGAATCTCTCATTGGCTTTCACTATGGGGGTGGATAAACATTCTTGCCTTAAGGCTCCTTATCAAGAAGCTTACACCTTTCAGTACACACATTATCTGCTAAAGACCTCACATTTACTCGTCATAAGCATTATAAAAAAATGGAGTTCCCCTGACTTACCAACCGTCTTTCCAGATGTAGGTATCGTCTGATTACGAATAAAATAGAATTTAGGAATCTAAATTCTTAGAAGTGAGCTCTACCACATGATCTAAAGTAAGAAGAAAGAGTGAAAGTCCTACATTCCCTGTAGCCTCCTTCTTATAAGTGTGGTGCACACCACACCCATAAATAGGACTCTACTAGACACGACTTGTAGACTCCCTAGGACAGAACTACTCTGATACCACTTTTTTCACGACCCAAACAGATGGGTCGCGGGGCACCCATTACTTTACTCAACTGAGTACGAACATAACTTATCTTTTCGTATCGTTCTATCATAGGTAAATGAGACGGAACGGCTGTCGTAGTATAACTAGAATAAAACATTGTCACGACCCAAATTTATGGGCCGCAACGGGCGTCCTGTACCTTACTTAACCGAGTACCAATATAACATATCTTTCTTATTATGATTTCATTGGAAAATGGTCCAAACGAGCCGTCATGGGCTAACAAGACTAAACATAGGGGAATACTCATTATATGACGACCCAACTTGATATAAAAACTTATACATGTGACATACGGGCCTATAAGGCCAACATGTTTATTTGTAAACCAAAAACATAGGCCGGCAAGGCCATACAAGTATCCATATACATGACATATATCTACAGCCTCTAAGAGTACATAATTATCATAAAGGTCAGGATAGGGCCCCGCCATACCAAACAATACGCGTCTAAATCTTACTAACCAAACAAGCAACTCCGGAGCAAATGGAGCACACCAACATCTTTTGCTGAGCTGATAGCCTACTTGGAGGGCTCTTGACATGTCTATCGGGACCTGCGGGTATGAAACGCAGCGTCCCCAGGAAAAAGGGACATTAGTACAAATAATGTACCGAGTATGTAAGGAATGAAAATCAGTAAACAATAGACATGAGAGAAACATGGAGTAAAAGCCTCAACATGTATCTCTAATAGCTCTGTGAATCATTTAATATTATAATGTCATGCATATGCGTATAAATGTCATACCATGGATCGGTATATGCGTTCATAACATCATTAAGCCTCTGAGGGAATCCCATCATGTCATCTCGGCCACTATGGGAAAATCATCAACATATACCAGCTGATCAGGTGGTGGTGCGTATATAATGTCGTAACCTTTTCCCATATCCCGTATGATGCAATTCATGGAAAATATGACCTAGGCTGGTTTAATTCCAGCGGATCCTGCCATACCTCAGGCAGGAGGGGGAGCCCAGACCCCTACTGCCCAGGCTGCAGGCCATAGATCAGCGCTTCATCATACCCCGGGTACACTGCCCATGGGTGGAGCCCAGCCGGTAGCAGCAACACTTGAGCTCATACCAGCTGCAGATGGCGATCCGTAGAAGTTACTGGATAGATGGACCTGATTGCACCCTCTTGTCTTCGGGGGTGAGAAGGGCGAGGATGCCCAGGACTTTATTGACAGGTGCAGGGACAGACTGCACAACATGAGGATACTAGAGTCCCATGGAATGGACTTCACTACTTTCCATCTTGAGGGCAGGGCCCGCGGATGGTGGTAGTCCTACATCCTAGGTAGGCCAGCGGGTTCCCCTACCATCACTTGGGAGTAGTTCACTCAGTTGTTCCTGGACATGTATTTTCCATCCTCCGTGAGGGAAGAGCTGCGATATCAGTTTGAGCAGCTGGAGTAGGGGCAGATGTCCGTGACAGATTACTAGGCTAGATTTTCTGAGTTGTCCCGTCATGCCCTTATGATATTGCCTACTGATGCTGAGAGAGTGTGGAGATTTGTAGCAGGGCTGCACTCAAGTATTAGGGCCAACATGGCCCGAGAGGTGGAGATGGGGACTCCTTATCAGCTGGTAGTGGAGATTGCTCATAGGATCGAGGCTTATCGGTCGAGGATCAGGGAGCAGGATAAGAGAGCTAGATATTAAGTAGATTTTAGAGGTGCCCCAGCTAGGGGTAGAGGTCAGTTCGGTAGAGGTAAGTCTAGCATGCCTCAATATTCAGCTCCTCCGCCACCTCCCCGTGGTGCTCCAGTGAGGCCCTATTTCAGCGCCATGCCAGAGAGTTCCTACCGCCCACCAGCCATCCGAGGTTCCTCACGGGGGTACTCCGGTCATCAGGGATCTTCCATTCCTTACTTTAGTGCCATGCCGGAGAGTTCTCACCGTCTGCTAGCTGTCCAGGGTCCCTCTTCAAGGAAGCAGGCCATGCCGCCAACCAAATGTTATTAGTGTGGGGATCCGGGCCATAAGAGGAGTACTTGCCCCAGGTTTTGGGGCAAGGCCGTTCAGCAGAGCTATCCGCCAACATTTCCAGCACCGGCGGTTCATCCACCCAGAGGTGGAGGGCAGACTTGTAGGGCTCATACCAGAGGTGGAGGCCAGGCAAGGGGAGCTGTGCCAGCCCCTATTCATGCCAGCGGAGGTCAGCCAGCTCCTGTTTATTCTGGCGGGGCTACGTCTTCTGGTGCTCCAGCTATATTTTATTCTATCCCGGCCAGATTAGATGCAGTGACCTCAGACGCCGTGATCACAAGCATTATTACAGTATGTGGTAGAGAGGCATCAGTGTTATTTGATCCAAGAAACACTTATTCCTATGTTTCAGTCTTATTTGCTCAGTTTCTGGATGTCCCTCGTGAGTCCTTGGGTTCTCCTATTCATGTGTCCACTCCCGTGGGTGATTCTGTTGTTGTAGACTGGATTTGTCGGTCCTGTGTGATTTTGTTTTGTGGATTCGAGATCCGAGCGAATCTCTTATTGCTCGACATAGTTGATTTTGAGATTATTTTGGGCATGGATTGGATATCTCCTTATCATTCCGTGCTAGATTGCCATGCCAAGACAGTTACTCTATCCATACCCGAGTCCCCTAGGCTGGAGTGGAGAGGCTCCTCAGTTAGTACAGCCAACCGGGTTATTTCATTCTTGAAGGCTCGACATATGGCCGAGGGTTGTCTGGCCTATCTTTCTTATGTGCGGGACACCACCGTTGAGTCTCCGACGATTGATTCAGTACTAGTGGTTCGAGAGTTTGCCGATGTATTTCCTTCGGATCTTCCGGGCCAGCCTTCGGATCGTGATATTGATTTATTCATTGACTTAGCTTCAGGCACCCAGCCTATATCTATTCCTCCATACCGTATGGATCCGAAAGAGTTGAAGGAGTTGAAGGAGCAGCTTGAGGAATTGTTAGCTAAGGGGTTCATCAGGCCGAGTGTATCGCCGTGAGGTACTCCAGTTCTATTTGTAAAGAAGAAGGATGGGTCTATGCGGACGTGTATTGATTACCGCCAGCTGAACAAAGTTACCATTAAGAACAAGTATCCTTTTCCACGCATCGATGATTTGTTTGACTAGTTGCAGGGTGCTCGTGTGTTTTCAAAGATTGATTTGAGATCGGGGTATCATCAGTTTCGGATTCGGGCTTCAGATGTTCCGAAGACTGCTTTTTGTACGAGATATGGCCATTATGAGTTCCTGGTAATGTCCTTTGGTCTGACTAATGCTCCAGCGGCATTCATGGACTTGATGAATAGGGTGTTCAGGTCGTATATTGATTCCTTCATCATTGTCTTCATTGATGACATTTTGATTTACTCACGTAGTCTGGGGGAGCACGAGTAGCATTTGAGAGTTGTGCTCCAGATTTTGCGAGAACAAAAACTATATGCTAAGTTCTCCAAGTGTGAGTTCTGGTTGGATTCCGTGGCATTCTTGGGGCATGTGCTATCTAGAGAGGGTATCAGGTTGATCCTCAGAAGGTTGAGGAGGTTCAGAGCTGGTCGCGTCCTACTTTAGCTACAAAGATCAGGAGCTTCTTAGGCTTAGCAGGCTATTATCGCTGATTTGTGGAGGGATTCTCTTGTATTGCAGCTCCATTGACTAGATTGACTCAGAAGAATGCCCCGTTTCGATGGTCTGACGAGTGTGAGGAGAGCTTTCAGAAGCTCAAGACAGCATTGACCTCAGCACCAATTCTGGTATTGCCTTCCGGTTCTGGGATGTATACAGTATATTGCGATGCTTCGCGGGTTGGCTTGGGGTGTGTATTGATGCAGGATGGGAGAGTTATTGCTTATGCTTCGCGCCAGCTGAAGGTTCATGAGAAGAAATACCATGTGCACGATTTAGAGTTGGCAGCGATTGTTCATGCTCTTAAGATTTGGAGGCACTACTTGTATGGAGTGTCATGTGAGGTTTATACAGACCACCGCAGCTTGCAACACTTGTTCAAACAGAAAGATCTTAATTTGAGGCAGCGCAGATGGCTTGAGTTGTTGAAGGATTATGATATCACCATTCTTTATCACCCGGGCAAGGCAAATGTGGTAGCAGATTCTTTGAGCAGGAAGGTGGAGAGTATGGGTAGCTTCGCTTAAATTGCAGCAGAGGAGAGACCTCTAGCCTTGGACATTCAGTCCTTGTCTAATCTCCTGGTGAGATTAGACCTTTCAGAGCCTCGTTGAGTTCTTGCACATGTGGTCGCTCAGTCTTTGTTATTGGGGGAGATTAAGGCTCGGTAGTATGATGATCCATGTTTGGCTGAGCTACGAGAGACCGTGGTTCAGGCCAGGGCCAAGGAGATTATTATTGACGAGGATGGTGTTCTGAGACTTCAGGGCCTCTTATGTGTTCCTAAGGTTGATGGCCTGAGGGAGAAGATTCTAGAGAAGGCACATAGTTCTCCGTATTCTATTCATCCTAGTACTACGAAGATGTATCATGATTTGAAGAAGCATTACTGGTGGAGGCGAATGAAGAAGGATATTGTGGAATATGTGGCTAGGTGTCTTAATTGCCAGCAGGTGAAGTATGAGCACCATAGACCAGGAGGACTACTTCAGCAGATGCCCATACCTGAGTGGAAATGGGAGCGCATCACGATGGACTTCGTGGTTGGGTTGCCTCAGACATTGTGGAAGGTTGATGCTGTTTGGGTCATTGTGGATAGATTGACCAAATCGGGCATTTTATTCCAGTAGCTACAACTTATACTTCTGAGAGGTTGGCCCAGATCTACATTCGGGAGATAGTCCGGTTGCACGGTGTGCCGGTGTCCATTATATCAGATCAAGGTCCTCAGTTCACCTCGCACTTCTGGAGAGCATTACATAGTGAGATGGGTACCCACATAGACCTCAGCACAGTATTTCATCCTCAGACTGATGGTCATTCGGAGTGTACAGTTTAGATATTGGAGGACATGCTCAGAGCATGTGTGATGGATTTTGGGGGTCAGTGGGACCAGTTCTTGCCTTTGGCCGAATTTTCTTACAATAATAATTAGCAGTCCAGCATTGAGATGGGTCCATTTGAGGCTTCAGATGGTCGGCGGTGTCGTTCTCCTATCGGGTGGTTTGAGCCTGCCGAGGCTAAGTTATATGGCATCGACCTGGTGAGGGATGCTTTGGAGAAAGTGAAGTTGATTCATGAGAGGCTCCGCACAGCACAGTCCAGACAGAAGAGTTACACTAATCAAAGGGCGCGTGATGTATCATTTATGGAGGGAGATAAGGTCCTGTTGAAAGTCTCGCCTATGAAGGGTATTATGAGGTTTGGGAAGAAGGGCAGCTAAGCCCGATGTTTATAGGTCCCTTCGAGGTGTTGAGGCGAGTTGGGGAGGTTGCTTATGAGCTAGCCTTACCTCCCAGTTTATCAGGAGTTCATCCAGATTTTCATGTATCCATGCTCCGGAAGTACCACGCCGATTTCTCTCACGTGATTGATTTCAGCACCATTCAGTTGGATGAGAGGTTGGGCTACGAGGAGGGGCCAGTTGCTATTATTGATAGACAGGACCGCCAGTTAAGGTCCAAGAGAGTTTATGCCGTAAAGGTCCGGTGGAAGGGCAAACCAGTCGAGGAGGCGACCTGGGAGTCCGAGGAGGACATGCGAAGCGGATATCCACACTTATTCATCACTCCAGGTATGATTCTAGACCCGTCCGAGGACGAACATTTGATTAAGAGGTGGAGAATGTAACGACCTGACCGGTCATTTTGCGTATTCGGATCACGTTCCCCTAATAAGACTTCCCGTAACAGCTTTAAGTGATTCATGACTTGCGGATCAAATTCAAGCTTATGAACTTTGAAACTTCTAAATTTCGCCAAAGATGCCGAAACCAACCAAAACACATCGACCTGAAACTTTGCACACATATGCAAAATGACATTACGAACCTTCTCCAACTGTCGGAATTCCATTCCAACCCCGATAGCCTATTTTCCACTGTCGACCAGAAATTGCCAAAAACTAACTTTCGCCAATTCAAGCCTAATTCTACACCGGACATCAAAACCACATTCCGAACACACTCCTAAGTCCCAAATCACCCAACAAAGCAATCCGAACCATAAAATCCGCATTCTGGGGTCGTTTACCAATAAGTCAACTTCCGGTTGACTTTTCCACTATTAAACAAGTTAAGAGACTAAGTGTCTCATTTCTCTCCAAAAGTTGCTCCGAACTCGAGCCAACCAATCTAACACGACATAGTGAAGATGAACCACATATAATGACGCAGAAACGGGGGAAACGAGGTTAACTCTTGGAACAACCGATTGGGTTGTTACACATTCGAGCCACTCGGGACATTGTCCGAGTATACCAATAAGTCCTGTATCATAACACGGACTTGCTCGCGGACTCAAATCATATTAAACAACATCAAAACTACGAATCGCACATCGAATCGAATTATAATTTTATGGTTTTCCAAATTCTATAATTTGCGTTTTAATATATCAAATCAATTCGGAATTAACTCAAATTTTGCATGCAAGTCATAAATGACATGATAAAGTTGTTCTAATTTTTCAGAATCAGATTTTTATCCCGATATCAAAAAGTCGACTCCCTGGTCAATCTTTCGAAAAATCTTATACTTTTTCAACTTTTACCAAAATGCATCGAATTGTCCTACGGACTTCCAAACCAAATTCGAGCATACGTCCAAGTCCGAAATTACCATATGAAGCTATTGGAATCATCAAAATTCCATTCCGGAGTCGTTTGCTTAAAAGTCAAACTCAGGCCAACTCTTTTCATTTAAGCTTCAAAAATAGAGTTCTTCTTTCAATTAAATTCTGAATCTTCCGAAAGCCAAACTCGATCATACACACAAGTTACAATACATATTAAAAAGTTGCTCGGGACCTTAAGTCTCTGAACGAAGCGTAAATTCTTAAAACGACAAGTTGGTCGTTAAACCACTCTATTATAGAGTTTATAGTGTAGACAATTGAGATGTAATCCCTTATTTTGATAAGTAACAAAAGAACTATTTAGAGAGGTGCTCGACACTACAATCAAATTGCAGTAATTTAGTATATTTCCTTGGTGCTTCTATGTTTCAAGTCTTAAAAACCTTAAACTACTTAAATCGCTAAGACTTACGGTGCATCAAATAAATATATTCATTTTTTAATAATCATTTATGAACGACACAAAATACTCAAAACTATCTCTTACGAGTATGTTTATTTAACCATACAAATCAAAAGGGATTCATTCTAGCTTTATTTCCTTTTGAAGGGAAACATTCTTTAGTCAAATTTCCTTCCAAACAGGATCCGCAAGTTGGTAGTTCCTCTACTTTCAATGAACCTTAAGGTCCATCCTTGACCAACTTGAAATCCTATCCAGATTAATATGATTTAGACAGAGGTTCACATATAAGTTTTACTCAATTATGAAGAGCAAATTCTCTTATGAGATAGATTAATATTTTTCTGTTCAGGAGAGACATTAATATACAATAACAAAGTCATGAATTCATGTACCATAATAGATAAAATATTTATCAAGCTCAATAACTTAAGAGTTATTCAAAACTTAAACAAATATCCATCTCTTATTTTGCCTAGAAACCGAAATTAAATTCCTTCTAACAAAAGGTACATATATTATCTCCTTTAAATTAATGTCTTATCACTATCAAAAGAAAATCTTAACAATTAATTCGTCAAATCACATAAAGTCATAGTGGAGTTGAGATAAAATATTAAATAGATCATAATAAGTCAAAACACTGAATAATAAAATTGAAACTGCATTCAATATTTATATACATACATGCATCTCGAATAATAAATTTCGATGGGAAAAGAATTATTCATGCAAAGAATATTATATAATGCAAGCATTATACAACCAAAAAAACAAAAAAAAAACCAATTCAGTTGGAGAGCATACTATTATTTTCAGACAATTGTATGTATCCATTTAATACTAAAATTTGATACACACTACACATATATGTTGTCACGCCCCAAAGTACATAAGGTCGTGATGGCGCCGAACATCATTGTCAGGCAAATCAATCATTAAATAGTTAAGTTACATTTTTCTTGTTTTATAGTTTATGAAAATCATTACCTTTCACTTTATTACATAATAACTAAATAAAATCCGTTAGGTAAATACAATTGTTTAAATATTCTATTTTAGCAAATATATCCCAACACATCCCAGAACCTGGTGTCACAAGTACATGAGCAAATTCTAAGAATTTCACAAATAATACAAGCTTGTCCGGAATACAAATTGGACAAGGAATTTAAACTGGAAATAAATACAATATGAGGGACACTCTGTCAGTTGCGGACGCCTCCGGATGATGCAGCTCGCCTAAGTCTCCAATCAGCCACGCCGCTATGAAAGTACCTGTGCAATAAAAATGCATAGCAAGTGTAGCATGAGTACGAAAACAACGTGTACTTAGTAAGTCGCCCGCCTAACCTCAGAGAGGTAGTGACGAGAGGTCAAATTAGAGACTCACTAAGGTCCAACAAATTTTTTTTGTGCACAATATGATACCAGTAATAGGCATACGAGGATGATAAAACAGTAAGCATTATGGAAAACTGTAATTTAAATAAATACTGAAAGTGAACAAACAGTTACTACTTCCTCATTTTCCCCCAAATTTCTTAAATAAACAATTACTTCTTTATTTTTCCCTAAATATCTTGTCATTTCAAAATTCATGAAAAACGTTTAACAATTTAGCATGCGCATGTGGGATAAGGACAACCGGCCTGAGCCATCATAATAAGCATCTTTGTGTGCTGCCGAGGGTCGAACAGTCCGTACCATAAGTACGCCTTTCAATAAAATAATCATGTCTATGCACTGCCGAGGGTCGAACGGCCCGAACCATAAGTGCATCTTTCAATAAAATAATCATATCTATGCACTGCCGAGGGTCGAATGACCCGAACCATAAGTGCATCTTTCAATCCACCGTGGCGTACGGCCCGCTCCCATGAGTCCACAACCAACAGTCCACCCCGACTACGTCGGGAAAATAAATACTCAAGTAAATGACAGATTTATCTTTTAAAAATCATAAAATAGTATTTAAATCCTTTCTCGAAATTCATTTGCCAATTTTTATAATATTTAATAATATAACCTTATCCGAAATATAATTTCCCACGGAGCAAATCAATTCTCTTTCTAGATGATTAAGAAAATAAACTCTAGTCTTCTTTAGATATTTAATTACTATTTCGATTATATTAGCAGTCTGATATTACAGGCAAGATCACATGTACAATAGGTAAGGCATGGTAGTGGGTCCTAGGCTACTCGGACATGGCATAATAGTAGCTACGCACGGACAACCGTCACCTCGTGCCTATGTAGCCCCCGAAGATAGTAGCACATACTTAATTAGTTCACCTAGGGGGACAATTTCCCCTTCACAAAGTTAGAAAGGAGACTTACCTCGCTCTGAAGTTCCATAACCGGATTCCAAGCCCTTATGACGAATCCAATGGATGCACAACGCCCCAAAACTATCCAAATTACGGCAAACAATGAAAATACACTCTAATATTTGCAAAAATTCCAAATTATAAAATTTCCCAACAACGCTCAGTGAATTGACCAAAATGCCTTCGAGTCCACGTGCCTGGAATCCGAAATTTCTCGAAGATATATTCTACCCATAGCCTTACTAGCTCAAATATACAATTTACACTAAATTTCATGCTAAAATTCGTGGTAGAAATCAAAAATACCATTTCTAAATTTTCTTCCAAAAAAACCATTTCCCTACTAATTTCCATGTTCAAATTCATGTAAGATCACATATTTAACTAAAATATAGGAAGAAATCACTTACCTAGTGTTGCTTGGTGAAAATCCCTCCTTGAGCTCTCCAAAATCGTCCAAACCAAATGAAAGAAATGGGCCAAAACTCGTGTGTAAAACAATCTGTCCATGTGCAGGTTGTACATCCTATTGCAATTTTTCCTTGCTGTACACCTTCTGTTAAAACGCCCATAGCTCCTTGTTTCTATCGAAATGACAAACGGTTTGATGATTTAGAAACTAGACTCGCAGGTCTTTCATTTGACAGGTTCTACACCACATAACTCTTTATACATTCCGATATATGAGCTTCCAAAGTCGGCTCCATGCAGCAGAACATTCTGTCGAAACTGCTTCACTAGCCATCTTCTCTATCGATCATAACTTTTTGATCAAATGCCCAAATCATGGATGGTTTAGCTTTCTGGAAACTAGAATGCAAGGGCTACAAAATTTTATGTTTTGCAAATTTTCAAATTCCTCATATATTGTGATATATGCGCTTCCAAATTTAGCTCTTCGATGCATTAGTTGCTGTCCAAAACAGATTTGCAGCAGAAATTTGAGCAGCTATTTTCGCCCGAAATCCATTCCGTTAACCTTCCAAAATCCTCCTGAGGCCCTCGGGACCTTAACCAATTATACCAACATGTCCTAAAATACGATACAAACTCGCTCGAGGCCTCAAATCACATCAAACAACGTCAAAATCATGAATCGCACTCCAATTCAAGCTTTATGAACTTTGAAATTTCAAACTTCTACATGTGATGCCGAAATATCAAATCACGTCCGATTGACCCCAACTTTTGTACACAAGTCATATACGACATTACGGACTTGATCCAACTTTCGAAATTGGAATCTGACCTCGATATCAAAAAGTCGAACTCTCGGTCAAACTTCTCAAAAACCTTCAAATTTCTATCTTTAGCCAAATGACTTCAAAAGGACCTATGGACATCCGAATTCACTTCTGATCGCGCTCCCAACTCCAGAATCACCATACGGAGCTATTCCCAGGCTCGAAATCCCAAACGGATATCTATAACACTGAAATGCCTTTCAACCTAGATTTATGAAATTCTTCTAAAATGCTATCTTCCATAATATGTGCCGAAACGCTCCCGGGTTATCCAACTCCCGATACGAACATACGCCCAAGTCCAAAATCATCATACGAACATGCTGGAACCTTCAAATTCTGATTCGAAGGTCGTTTACTCAAAATTCCAATCTTAGTCAATTCTTCCAACTTAAGGCTTCCGAAATGAGAATTTTCTTTCCAATTTGACTCCGAACTTCCCGAAGTTCAACTTCGACCACGCCTACAAGTCATAATTCCTGAAATGAAGCTGCTCATGGCCTCAAACCGCTGAACGAAGTGCTAGAGATCAAAATGACCGATCGGGTCGTTACATATGTATTCATGCATCTTGAATAGAAAATTTCGATGGGAAAAGAACTACTCATGCAACATACATATGTAATGCCAGATTATTCACTCAAATAATTAAAATAGACCCAACTCAGATGAAGAGTGTATTGTTAATTTAAGTCAAGTGAACACCATAATTAATAGCTGACAACAATAGAAAGGAAGGGGTCCATGTAGCTGCTGTGTCCGCCCCCTTCTTAGATGGGGCACAACAGGTTCGGCATCTACTACAAAAGAGAGAATCCACTTCAGATAACCACGTCTTTGCTAGGCAGCGTGTGGAATGGCCGAGAGCGGACCTTTTTGGATATATAATCCAAGTCGAGAGTAGAGTTACAGGAAAAGCCGTCTGATGGAAAACTACTTTCTAGTTCCATTGATCCAACACATATACTCAGATGGAGAGTAAGTACGCGATGTCAATTACTAGTATTTCACTTAGTGAGCTTACAATAAATTTATCCGATATGGAGGAAGACCTAAAGTCAACGCATAAATTTATTACTCACTTGAAATTAATAGTGGAAGACCATAGAGGTATATTTCTAGCACCACTTAATCATGATTGTATTTTAGTTACAAAATTGATTCAACCCTTAAACTCAAATAGAGAGTTAATATAGGTTATCAATAACTAGTAACTATATCCAGTGAGTTCATAATAAATTTATCCGATATGGAGGAAGACCTAATGTCAACACGTAAATTTATTATCTCACTATAAATAAAAAAATAGAGACCATATGGGTTAATTCCTATCACCACTTTATCACAACCACGAACTTTTCTCTGAGAGTTAAGTTCCATAATTAAAAAAAAATGCTCAAAACTCTATTTAAACAATCTTAAAACGCCAAAAATAAACGTTTTTCACTAAATAGGTATGAGTATTAATAAATGGGTTGTTTCTGATAAACCTACCGAATTTAAGATCAATCGGAGATCGCTAAAATACCAATCTCCAAAATTTGCAATCAAATTTGGAAAATTACCATTTTAAGCATTTTTAAGAATTTAAAATATGACCTACGTTCTTATCATATACCAATTCATGTAAAATCAACATGAGCTATCATTTTCCAGATTAGACACAAATAAAATGATAGAAAGAATGACATTTCATATGTAAATCACTTTTTAATTCGCCAAACCTCCAAAAACTCATCTAAATGATTCCGAATCGTCAAAATACGATGTGATTCACTACATAGCAGTGAGTTCTTCTTAACTGATCATTTTCGATGATTCTACTAAATTTCAGGTCATTTGGAGATCGTGAAATTCACGATCGCCAAAAACTAGATCAAATTCGAAAAAATTATTTGTGGCGTATTTAAGATTAAATCCATGTGATTTGCATTCTGACTATATATCATATCAAGTTGAATCATCATGTTTAGATTTAACACAAATATAACCGATATATAAAGAATAATTTTTCATATTTATAACAAACTCAATTTAATAAACTGCTTGAAACCCCATCTAACTGACCTCAAAATGCCGAAAAACAACATGAATCATTGGATAGCAGTGTATTTTTCTCATTAGATCATTTTCGATGAACCTACCAAGTTTCAGGTCAATTGGAGTTCGTCAAATTCATGACTACCAGCCTGTAACCAAACTCGGAGAATAACCGTTTTAAGCAGTTTCATGAATTAAAATAAATATGATATTGATTTCTATTCTCTTTATACTTTTACTATGAGATCAAGAAACATATTATGTTCTACCTATTTCTAGGATATATAATATCTCCATTTGCATAAAATTATCCTTTTATTATATACACAAGAGCCTAAGATATCATATTTTCTCTTGTTCGGCGAAAACCCCAATATCTCTTCTCATGGATGAGTTGGTCTCACTAGTACCCAAAGATAAAATTCTATCCTACTTACAAAACTCCACCACTAATGTAGATTTATCAAGGATAATTTTCACATGGTACATTAAGCAGATTTGTGAATTTAATAAATAGACCATTTTGTGGATCCTACTTATTAATCATAATGCTCAACTAATGTAACGACCCGGCCGGTCGTTTTGAGAGTTAGAGCGATGATCCCCTATAACTGCTTTCCTCGTATCTTTTCTACTATTTTGGGTTGTCGGGAGGGTTCCTGTTGGGTTTTTAAAACGAATTGAGATACTTAGTCTCTTATTTGGGAGCTTAAGTTGGAAAAGTCGACTGGATGTCGACTTGTGTATAACAACCTCGAATTTGAATTTTGATGGTTCCGTTAGCTTTGTTAGGTGATTTTGGAATGAGGAGCGCGTCCGGAATGTGATTTGGAGGTCCATAGTAGATTTAGGCTAGAATTAGTGAAAGTTGGAATTTTGGCGATTTTGGTCGGCAATGAAAATTTTGATATCGAGTTCAGGATGGAATTCCAAAAGTGGGAGTAGGTTCGTAGTGTTATTTTTGACTTGTGTGCAAAATTTGAAGTCATTTGGACAAGATTTGATATGTTTCAACGTCGTTTGTAGAATTTAGAAATTTCAAAGTTCATTAGGCTTGAATCCGTACGTAATTCGTATTTGATGTTGTTCGATGTGGTTTGAAGGCTCGACTAAGTTCATATGGTGTATTGGGATTGGATGGTATGTTTGGTTGAGGTCCCAGGTGAGTTTCGAGTGCTTACCGAATGAATTTCGACTTATAGTAGTTGTTGAAGAATTTATGGTTTCTGGTGTTTCGCACCTACGGAGGGGAGATCACAGGTGCGGATTCGCACGTGTGGAAGGAGGAGCGCAAGTGCGATTTTTGGTCAAGCTGGTCTGTGAGCGCATGTGCGAGAAGGGATCCATATCTGCGCATTCGCAAATGTGGATGAAGGATCGCAGAAGCAAAAAGGGGCGGCCTAGGCAGGGTCATAGATGCGGAAGGCCATCCACACAAGCGGGCCCGCGAGTGTGTGCCCTTGTCCGCAGAGCGAAGTTTGGACTTTAAGTTATTTCCGCACCTTCGAGGGATTTTCCACAGGTGCGGCGTCGCAGGTGCAACAGTAGGTCCGCAGATGCGGATTCACTGGGCAGAAAAGGGGAAGAATCGAGGGTTGATATTCATATTCACAAAATTCGATTTTGAGCTCTAGAGAAGACGATTTTTCGAGGGTTTTGAAGAAGAAAACATCGGGTAACAATTCCTAATCCTATTTTGATCAAATTTCGTTAATCTATTGTTTTTTTCTTCATTTAATCAAGGTATTTGAGTGAAAAGTGGGAAATTAGGGGAAAAGGACCCCAATCGAATTTTTGAGTTTAGAGTGGATTTGGATGATTATTGTACGAGTGAACTCATGAGTAAATGGGTGTTCTTATTAGGTAACTTTTACCCGTTTTCGAGATGTGGGCCCGGGGAGGCTTTTTGGGCATTTTTCTATTTTCTTTCCTTAGCTTCTATTTCATTAGCTAAATTAGTTACTTGTAGCTATATTTACGTTATGTAATTGATTTGAATAGATTTGGCCCACTCGGAGTTAGATATTCGTGGCAAGAGCGTGGTTTCTGATTGATTTGAGCTTGGTTCGAGGTAAGTGACTTGCCAAACTTTGTGTGGGGGAACTTCCCCTTAGGATTTTGATACTATTTGATATATGATCGTGTACGTGAGGTGACGAGTACGTACACGAGCTATTTGTTGTAAAACTCCATTTTTCACTAAATCATAACCTGTTTTCTCGTTGTTTGAACTACACTAGCATATGTGACTACCTTGTTTAGATTTGAGAAGCATGCCTACGTGTTTTGACTGTCTATTTGAACTCTGTGCAGCATATGTTTGTGAAATTCCTATTTTCCTTGGATTGAACTTAGCCTAAACTTTGGTTTCTTGCTATAACTGTTGTATTTATTGGTAGAGCTGCATATTTACTTTGGATCTACGGAACGGTATTCCGGGAGATCCCCATGTACTACATATTTAATTTGAGACTACTGGACGGTATTTCAGGAGATCCCCCATCACTACATATTTACTTTGAGACTACGAAACGGTATGCCGAGAGATCCCCCTGCATATTTACGTTTGGAACTACGGGACGGTATCCCGGGAGATCCCCCTGTTGTTATTAGTGTGTTCTTAGCTGAGGGCTTCCTTTGACTTCTATTCCTGTAGATTTTCGTACTTGTGTTTACTGTAATATCTTTCTTTCTATATTATTTCATTTTTTATACCAGTAGGGCCCTGACCTGACCTCGTCACTACTCGATCAAGGTTAGGCTTGGCACTTACTAGGTACCATTTGTGGTGTACTCACGCCCTTCCTGCACATGTTTTCGTGTGCAGATTTAGGTACCTCTCGTCCGCCTCAGTATTAGTCCAGCAGTAGCAGCCACCGGAGACTTCAAGGTATATCTTCACGCATCCGCAGATCTTCAGACTCCCCCTCTATCATTTACTTTATTTCTCTCCTGTAGTCTTAGACTCCTTGTATAGCAGAATATAGATATATTTCGTCGAGCTTATGACTCATGGTTCCAGGTTTTGGGAAGGGTTGTGTATAAATTGGCAAATTGGTTTTACTTGTATATGCCGAGCGGCATTTTTACCTTTATATAGCCATTTTTGATGCTTAGTTGTTTCCTTTATATTCTTTATTTTTGATTATTTCAATGTTAATAGGTTTACCTAGTCGTAGCGACTAGGTGCCGTCACGACGTCTTTCGGAGGCAAAAATATGGGTCGTGACAATCCATGAATAAACATAGTTTCACATGTACAAATTATTAAGAAATTTCCATGAGTTCAAATAAACAAACCACTTTAGTGACCTATTTATTACTCTTAAAATTCTCAATTTACAAGTGAAAATACATGTAGCTCATAAAATTATTTTATGGCAGAATATGGACCATAGCTGTAATGCCTCATGTTTTCGTACGTGAAAGTGCTCCATAAATAAATTAATGGAAGCTCAGAAATGCGATGTTACATCCTGCATTTTGTATGATAAAGTTTCGTCATAAGTTAATCAACATAAGTTTGGGAATGATATTATTGTGAAATTATAAGTATTGTACTATTTCAAACAAGTGATAAGTGAACTCGTGGAGGTGAGAGGGTGAGCGAATCAAAGAAAATGAATTTCGTCGAAATTTGACATTTTGGGG
>MDKI01149259.1:0-11058 GCA_005239505.1 Nicotiana paniculata
AGGTGGGTGAGGATGTGGGTTTTGGAGAGAGAAACGTGGGGGGGAGGGGGGATTCTGTGGAATATACAGTTCCATTGATTTAGGAGGGATATACAGACCATTTAATGTAGAGTTAATACAGGTATACTAAATGTAATTATATCAAACCTTAAACATTAAGGATAATATAGTTTCTTATATGATATAGGAATGTAAAAATTCCTATAATATATCAAATAAAAAAAGTTATTTTAGCAAAATTACTCTTATATCAATTTGGGCTAAAATTTAGCCTAACTTTAGATGGGCTGAAATAAATTGGATAAAGATAGATTGAGTTTTGTAAATGGGCGGGTCAGTGATCAGCCGAACTTTGAGCGAATTGGGCGGATCAAATGGATTTGAATTTAGTGGTATCGCTAGCTAACGTTTCATGTGATTATTTTTCTTAAATTCAAATAGAGGCGGAGCTGACATATAAGTTATGAGTTTACGTGAATATTGTAATTTTTGTATTAAAAAATTACAGTGAATTTAATTTTATATATTAACTTAAGGCTATTATAGAAATTGATAAACTTAAATCTTAAATCCGTATGAGATTGAAAGGTGGATGGACGGACATTTTACACTCCATGTTATTTAAATTTAAGAAAATAATTTTTTTTATATTTTTTATGTGTAAAAGATATATTTCTTATATGTAAAAATAAATTTTTCAAATATAAAAATAATAAAAAAGATAAAGTTAAAAATATTAAAAATAAATTTATAAAGAGTCAAAAAAACAATTGACCTCTCCACGAGTATGCCCTCCCTTATAATCCGACAACATTTGAATTTGGTCAGTGAGCTGTGTCCAAAGGCGCCTATGTCATCAATGCAAATAAGTGTAAAAGATCTGAGCTTATGAATACTCACGTAATCTTTCAAATTTATCATTAATGAACTTCAGGGGACCCTCTCACCGGTTCCATTTCCTTGCTGCATTTTGCTACGCTATTGCTAAATTACAGATATATCCTCGGCATGTGACCTTGTAGGGGTCGTGTACATAAATATTGTAATAATTAATCACAGTCAATATAGCAATAAATTTCGCATAAATATGGCTGGTTACCGTTGCGGCCAAACGCGCACACAAATATACGCGACGTCAAGTTATAAAGTGACTAAAAATCGAATGTTGAATTCATGAAAACTTGTGATTAACTATTAACTAAATTAGACTATCCTAACTATCTAAACAATAATTAAAACTAGAAGTATTTAATTCTAAACTAATTAAAATAAAGTAAAAAAATTTTAAACAAAGAATTAGACCCCTTGACTAAAGCTTATTTTTAAGATTAATATGGGTTACTGATAATCAAGGTAATGGAGAAAAATGAATAATAGATAATATTGCAGAAATATAAAAAATCGAAGTTGATTGTATTCGAGAATCAGATGCCTTTACAAGTTGTTTTCCCCCCTTATATAGGAGATTCTTATAACGTACGACTCTTGCTATGGTTACTCATTAACGACTAATTATGACACTAATGAGGCATTACAAAGGATAACGGTAATTGAGGTTCAGTTACATAACGTTCGAGTAATCAATTGTGGGTCCTTGAATCTGCCCGTAGCTTTGTCTAGATTCATTCTGACCGTGCCTTTCTCCCGTTTTGATCAAGTTGAGTTTCCCGGGGCTGATAAGTTCGTGGATTTACTGAGCCGTGCCTCTTTGTACAGTACCTCTTCATAAATCACATCCAGTTGTCGCGTTTTCCTGTGTCCACGTGACTGGTTAAGTTGTCAAAAACTGGCTTACGTGTGAAACTCTTTTTTACCAATACAGATAGTTGCCCCACTTACCATATATTTAACGATTAATATTTGGTAAGTGGATATTCATTTATGGCGGCGGGAATATTTTGCCGCCGCTTTTCTTTGAATCATTGTATCCATCTCTGCACCATAGGCGTCGTTTGTCACTTTCATTTAATGCTCATACCACGTGTCCTTTTCGGATTGGTTATGCATTTACTCGACACCTTTTAGGGCTTTTTGCAGCGGTGCCAGTCTCGAAGTGACATCTCCAATTATAACTTTTCATCATTATTTTTCCTTTTTCTTCATGTTTGATGATTGTCTTCAAGTATAAATGCATGTTTTCTTTTGCTTCCACGAAACACTTTTCTAACTTTGTCTTTTGTAAAGAACTTTCTTCTTCGCCTTTGTAATCATGTCTTCTTCAAACGAACCTCAAAGAGTAATAGATCTTGAAAGTTTAACGTCATCTTCTGCTCCGACTAGGAGTCAAAGGGGTGGTAGATTTAGAAGTCTAGGATTCACTCCTTCGAGGGGCTCCTCTTCTTCTCATATAGTTCCTCCTCCTTCCACTAGATCTCCAATTTCTCCGAGATTTAGGGTTTCTCGGTCTTTGTCTAGAGGTAGAGGCGAACGCCTTCGTGAGCCTGGAGTCGATGAAATTGTCCCTGTTGAGTTTTTTTTTTGCTAGGGATAGTCAAGTTCTTGTAGATCGATCTTCTTCTCTTGATAGTGTCGAAAGATATGCAACCCTTATAACTGAGGGTCAAATTTCCCTTGTTCGTAGGGAATGCTTTTGGAGGTCTGACTTTCCTGTCTATATTCCGAATAGTAACCAAAGAATAACGTCTTACAAGACATGATATTCTTTTGTTTATACGTATCCTTTCACTTTAGGGGTTAGACCCCCCATTGACCCGATTATAATTGAATTTTGCCTTTTTTCAAAATCTGCTTAGGACAAGTTGGCCCGCTTGTGTGACGAGTTGTCGCATGTCTTGGGAGTTTGGCTTCTTTAGCCTCGATTCCTTTTACCTTCAACCATCTTATTCACCTCTACTCTCCTACCTTATTTCGTGAAGGGATTTTTACTCTGACTGCTAGAAGCAAAAGAGTGTTGGCAACCCCTGGAGATGATAAGGATAGGGGTTGGTACCTCCGGTATGTTGCTATACACACTGTTGGTTTAGTGGGTGAAGAAAATCTTTCCTTCCCTGAGAAGTGGAATCGCGCACGTGAGTATGCTTTAGCTCACATTTACTTTTTCTTGTTTTGACTTGAGATGTTTTATTAACACCGTGTCTATTTTTTCTTCTCTCAGCAATCATGAATACTATTGAAAATGTCTCTGGTATTCGTGATTGGGTAGAAAAATTATTGTCTGTTGCTCATTCAGAAGAAAGATCTTGGAAGAAACTCGCTGGGAGGTATGGTTGGCAAGTAAAGACCCACGGTAAGTGAAGCTCTTGTTCTTGCTTCTTTCCTTACTCGAGTCTTTTTTTTTGTCGTTTAACTTTTTCCCCTTTTTAATAGGGTTCTCTGCTCGTGAGATGTCTGCTTCATCTATCCCGAAGATGTCCTTGGATCAAGCCCAGGAAATTATTGTTGGTTCACCTTCCTCGAAGAGGACGATTAGTGAGTCTCGTTCTGTAGAAGAAGAAGAAGAAGAAGAAGAAGAAGAAGAAGAAGAAGAGGGTGCTTTAGTGCACAGGGTGTGGAGAAGGCGAATGGTTTTATATGATGATCTTACAGCCTTAACCTTGCCTTCCGTGTCTGTGATTGAGCCCCCTGTCCTTGGTGATGTTTCACATTCCCCTATTCATGAGGGTGTTGATCTTGCTCCTGACGACGTCCCTTTGGCTGCTGTCTTTCCTGCTTCTTTGAGAGAAGTTGTTTCGTCTGTTTCTTTGGCTATTTCAACTTCTGCTGTTGCTTTGCCTGTAACTTCTTCAACTCTTCAACTCTCTGTGTCTGCTTCTTTACCCGTGGCTTCTCCAGCTCCTAAATCTTTCGTGCCTATTGTTGTTCCATCTCTGCCTGCTTCCATCTCTTCCGTTAGGGGAGTAGGGTCTTCCAACAGAGAGATGCGACACGTGGTAATAGAGGTTCCAGTTGAGGGGAATCTTTTCAAGAAAACGGGTGAGCCCGAAGTGTGGCTCGAGCCTTTGATAGGTCCCTCTGAGAAAGCAAAGCTAGCCAGCCATGGTGCTCTTACATGGGCCAATGAGGTCGTGCATACTTCTTTGAAGGTATGATGCAAGTTATCCTCTTTCACTCTCGTTACAAAGGATAACAGTAATTGGGGTTTGGTTACATAACGTTCGAGTAATCAATTACGGGTCCTTGAATCTGCCTGTAGCTTTGTCTAGATTCATTCTGACCGTGCCTCTCTTCCGTTTTGATCAAGTTGAGTTTTCCGTAGCTGATAAGTTCGTGGGTTTACTGAACCATGCCTCTTTGTACCGTACCTCTTCAAAGAATCACATCCAGCTGCCGCGTTTTCCTGTGTCCACGTAACTGACTGAGTTGTCAAAAGCTGGCTTACGTGTGAAACTCTTTTTTACCAATATAAAAACTAATGAACTTTAAACAGAGGAAGAGCAGAATTTTATATTATCAATGTGATGAAAACGATTTAGTGTTAAGGGCTATCTAACATTCCTATTGTATTATTCAATTGAATTGACTAACTAATTTATCTAGTTTATTGGTTAACAAGCTTAATATTGCTCATAAGAATCTGTCGAGTTCTTACTCGCCTATTGAAGCTAACCTAACGCTTATATGTCTATGGAATAAGAACTAACAAAAATGCATTTATAATTCTTGCAAATCAACAAAGCAAGCAATAGGTATATATCTATCATAACTGCGAATTCGTTCCCCGATGTCCAGGTTCAAGAACTCGCTCTACTCAATCCTATATGCAATCTAGAATTTCCACTTTCGAGTTCAATTCTAGATCTGTAGATAGTATTCCATTGATGATCAAGTAATCAAATAATTAAGTGCATGATTGAATAAATAAACTAATACAATAAACTAAGATTTAAAATCAATATTCGAATAACAATAATCATGAAATAATCACAATCCTAGAACGTGAAGTTTAGTTCCATATAGACATGGTAGCAAAACAAAAAATCATACAAAGAAACATAAAAATTACTAAGTTTGGTGGAAGAAAAGATGAAACCGGCCTCCAGGTGGCTCTGTGCTCTCCCTTGGTTAAAAGTCTGCCCATAGTTCTCTAAAGAACGTTTTTACATGTATTTATACTAAGTAGGGCCGAACACAGACGAAAACACA
This sequence comes from Nicotiana paniculata, assembly GCA_005239505.1. Taxonomy (NCBI): domain Eukaryota; kingdom Viridiplantae; phylum Streptophyta; class Magnoliopsida; order Solanales; family Solanaceae; genus Nicotiana; species Nicotiana paniculata. The sequence goes on from MDKI01149259.1 coordinate 5,104, forward strand.
TTGTCCTTGCGAAATAGAAAAAATACTCTGTAAAAAATACACAGGCGAGCCACATGGTGTGGTAGTGGGGTTTATCAGGAACCTTGTAATTTCGAGGCAGGAGCAAAATAGGCAGCCGCGGCGTGCTACGCGCCGCCCCGCGCATCGTAGCTGTAAGAATTTGGGGAAACGTAAACATGAGAGTTGTAGGCCTTTTAAATAGCTTTCCAACGATATATTGTGGAGTCCAAACGGATTTCTGACGAAAAGTTATGTGCATTTTACTAGACAATGCGCAGTATGTCTGCTCGATTCTTCGTTTCGTTCTTAAAGTGCACTATCATCCGTTGATCCCCGAACACGATTCCAACTTAATCCTTGGGCATTTACTCAGACTTCAAAGCTCTAGAATAGCTTGAATTCTTTCCATAACACATAGATCGGAATCACACCTACAAGACATAAAACACACAATTAGTGCAAAACATTAGCGACTAAAGCTCAAACTTAATTAAAGTACAGTAAATTAGAGTGTAACAAACGACTAAAATACGTAATTATAGTCTATCATCAGTTAAATCAAAAAAATTAATCGCCGCAAAGTGACTGTATAATATAATATTTCCATTATGTTATGTGAAAATTTAAAGAGAGATTTTCATTATTTATCACTATATAATGATTCTTACATTGTTAATTCCCGCATAAAATTCATGTATTATAATTTTCATAACTAGTATGTCAACTGATTTATTCCGTAATGCATGAGAGATGCATTGTTAAATGAACGTACCAACCAAAATAATTATCTATCTTTAATGTATATTATATTCAACTTAAACAAAGACACAATCTTTTTAACCTACTCCACATGCGTCCCAATTTATGACTTTAGTTTTTATACTTTATAAAACAAAAAGTGATCCATGTTTCTTTTGCTATATACATATACCTTAAAATATTAATAAAAGAAATTAGTAGGTAAAACTACTCTCTTTATAATTCTACGTGAGGTCTATAACAATTATACATGTTTACCCTAAAAATTGAATAACAATTAAATTTATAATTAAATGGTTTTAAGGTTATGCGAATTAACTTGATACAAAATGATAATTAAGTTACAATTGAAATAGATAATGATAGAGTAAATGCAAATCACACGAATTGAACCGTTTCAGCCTGAGAAGGTTAATCACCCTCGAGCCGAATGCACTTCGATCGGTATCAAGATATAGAAGAACAAGAATATAAAGAGAAAAATAATAATACATTGCTTTGAAATGCGTGTTACAATGTGTTCAATGAATTATCAAACTCCCTTTTTATAGTAGAAGAGTAATACTTTAGGTACAATTCTATAAAAGGTAAAAGTCCATTGATTTGCTGATTGTCGGTTCTTTACTGATGCGCGCCGAGATTCCCGCCGCAATATCCGACTAGTCACGGATATTTCGGTCTTCTGTTGGTTATGCTAACAATGTTTCTTCGAGCTCGTTCGGGCTAGGGTCGATTCCGGGATCATGGACTCAATAATGTTCTCGAAGGCAAGCGATCTGACCCCGGGTTCTAGCCCGGTGGGACTTGGGGTCGATCTTCAGATTTTGATTGTCATGTTCCGAACCTGACCTATCATGTCGTAGGCGAGCTCGATTTCGACCGTATAACCATACAACTTAGCTTTATGGAATATCTTTTCAGTTTTCAATAATGAAAGATTAGGAATTCCAGAAAAAAAGGGAAAGGAAGAAAGGAAGGAAGGAACTGATAATTCTATGTGATGTCTAGGCTAATTGCAAATCTTTATTGAAAAAGGGTTAACCTGAATATGTAATAATTCCATTTAATTCTTTCATTGACTTGTATGCCAATGCATGGCTAATTACGTGCACGACCTCATAAGAAATCAATATCTGTAGCTTCATAATCTCAAGCAAATGTCTTAACAGGAAACAAATTATTTTATAAATCTTAATACGTGATAATGATTATTTAAAAGAAGAGATGTTGACTAGGAGCAATGATTTATTAAAACACCATTTCAACTGGTAAATAGCATTGGTTATTGCAATTGGCATTTTTCTTTGTTGACCATTGATCAAATGGATGTTTTAATAAATTCATAACTAGTTTTAGAGGGAGAAAACGAATAAAACAAAGGACAAATAACTATGTAAAACAAATGTGCTAATTTGTGAAGTGGGAATTATCGATTTTCTTATTTATTTTATTCTCACATGGCATGTTAATTTTTCCCCCCTGTGCACCAGTTAATAGTGATCTTACAAAGAATTTAATAATACATGTGCATCAACAATGTCCTTTTACCTACTTCACCAAACTTGTTTCGGGCTTAAGATGTCGGCGAAACGGAAAGGAGAATAACTAATCAAAATTTAATTCTTGTTTAAGCCATTATTTGTTTTGGTAATTGAAATTTGAAAATAATACTGGGATTAGGTGGAGAGTTAACATTAGATATCAATATTCAAGCAGTTAATGTTCAGTCAGAGACACCTTCAATTGCAGGCTAAAATTTTGGGAGATAGATTGTGTTCTACGTGAAGCAGTCTTGTCTATTTTTTTCTACCAACAAAATTGATTTATTTTAAACCATGAGTAGGGGCAAAATATTCTCCAACGTCTAAGTAGGCGTTTGGACATTAGAATTGTAAAATTTGAAAAAATGGTGAAAAAAGTTTAGTGAAAATGTTATTTGAAATTTAGAGTTGTGTTTGCACATAAATTTCAGTTTAGGTTGTTTTTGAAGTTTTGTGAGTGATTTGAGTGAAAATTTTGAAAAACAGCTTTTTGCAGTTTATCAAAATTTCAAAAATTTCCAAAATGCATCTTCAAGTGAAAATTAGAAATTTTATGAACAAATGCTGATTTCGAAAAAAAATGAAACTTTTTTATAAAAATCTTCCATCAAATTTTATGTCTAAATGGGCACTAGGACCCGTTTGGCCAAAATAAACTTGAGTTTTATTTGGGAAACACATGTTTATCATAAATTTTGCCTAAATTTTTGGCAAAATCCCAACTCCCAAATCTCAAATCCCAAAACTAGCTTAATCCCTCATAATACACATATTTTTCCAAAATAAATTTGAGAAATACGTTTTGAAAATATATGTCTAAACACATTTTCATCATCAAGCTAAACTTTACCCAAAACAGATTTTTCAAAATAAATTTGAGAATTTATGGTCAAATGCTAGCTAAGTGATGAGTAGATATAGGAAATTGTGTTGTTGCGATTTTTTTAGTAAATCTCTCTAAATTTCGTCCATTTATTAACGGATTTGTAGCAGAGGATGAAGATTTTGCGATCTAGTCTTTCAATTAATATCAATGCCATTTCGATTAATTTTGATATTTTATTTTAATTTTTTGAGATAAATCTTGACTCTGAATGTGTTCGGATAGTTTTGTTAAGTTTATGGGTACATGTGCGAAATGCAGCAATAGTTATTTTTACGTCTGCTATTTAAAATATATTTATAATTTATAATATATTTAAATCACTTTTTGACCTGTTAATTTGAAATTCAAGATTAAGTGTCCTGGATTTCTGAACTACTAATTTAAAATTCAGGACATAAAATTCGAATTTCTGAATATAATTTTCAAAACGAAGTCCTGAAGTTTAAACTTTAAGGTTTAAACTCTAAAATGTTATGTCCTTAAATTTAAACAAAATTAATTAATATTTAAATATATTATAAACTATGAATATATTTTAAACATGTCTACCTTGTGTCATTTCCTTACATGTGCGTGGGAGAAGATGTAAACAATGTAAAGATGCCTCAAAATCCACGTCACTGAAATTTTGCTTAAAAAAACATTGCCCAACAATATTTTTATTTTTGCTTCGGTTGCATATTTCTCAGTTATTCCTCTATAATTTTTACATTATCGACGAATTTTTAGTGTAATAAAAGATTAACTAAGACCATTAAAAACATAAAATTTGTGAAACTAATATTGTAGACATAGGTAGATAATCAAATACGGGATCGCAGTACTATGCAAGAACACTAAAAATGGATTTGGATTTAGTCGATCCCCAATGTGAGTACCGGACACCGAGTGGCAAAAAAAAAGAAAATTAAGATCTCATTAGCTATACGATGTTTGCGTGGATCTCTTGTCGGTTCGAAGATTGATAAATTTTCAACAATATGTTGAGCAAATAAAAAGGCCTTAGGACGAGGGGATATCCGCTATTATTATTATTATATTTTTTATTTTTAATAAAAAGATATCCGCTATTTAGTTGTTGTCTTCAAACTTTGCTTACTCAACACTCAATAGAAGCTTTTCCCAAAAGACAAAAGCAATGTAATCAAACTACCAAGAATTTTTTACCATACACACATTGAATAATTAAGGAGATATGCAAATTAATAGAGTTCTCATTTGCATTTTTATAATTCTTGTAATGTACCACAAATTATCAAATTTAAAAATGAAAAGAAACAATATATAAGTAATCAATCGGTAAAATAAGAAAAATGGACAAACAATTAGGTCACTTTTTAAAAAAGAAATGAAGCAATCTTTTGGTGGCTAGAATTAGAACGGGTCAGCCCTTCTTATGACTAGTCGAGGTTGAATCATGATAGGCTACGGTTCAGTCTCGAGTGATGTCGAGCTTCAGTACGAAGTTAGATTACTGAATCTTTAATTCAGAGACCGACCAAGGGCGAGATCGGCCGGGATTGAGACCAAGTAGAACGGAGATCAAGCGAGACCGACGGAGGTTTACGTGGTCAAGTAACGGTAAGCCGTAATATCCGTGATCGAGCAAGGATCACGGCGAAATCTCGGCACGTATCAAGATGAGGCCGATTAATTAGTCAATCATGGGATTTCCTGTTGTATTTAGAATTATACCACAAGTAGAACTCCCCTATAAATGGGGTCTAATCATTTGTAAAGGCATCAAATTCACGCAATTCAAAGCAATATACTATTCTTTAAGCTCTCGAGTGCCAAAACTGCACGTCTCATTTGGTTTGCCTTCTTTTTCTTTACAGTCAATTTTAATATCAATTTACGTATTTTCTCAGTTTGTGTCAAGTGAAATCGCGTGTCTTTAAAATCACATATAAATTCAATTATTATTCGTTTTTAGGGTAAACAACTTCGATTTTAAATATAAAATTTTTCAAAAACAAGTTTGGAGAGTCCAATATTTATATGAAATATCCATTTCTATACATTGGGTATGCAAAATCATTTACATACGATATGCTTGTTATGAAAAACTACATACTTTTAAAAAAGGAATTTTACATTCCTATGCCATATAGGAAACTATATTACCCTCAATGTTTAAGGTTTAATATAATTATATTTAGTATATCTAATTACCAATTATATACCATTAGTGGTTTTTAAGGGTATTAATTACACTCCTAATTTAATGGTACCGTATATTCCTTCTAATCCCCCCCTCCCCATGTTTCTCTCTACAATTCTCACACCTTTACCCACGTTTCCCTCCCACACCCACGATTTCTGTATCAAAATCCCATTATTTCTTCCTTAGCCAAGGCACTCTCGACACCTCTGCAATCTTGTCCCAATATTTTTGTGCCCGGGGAAGATGAACACAAGCCTGGTCGATTTGATGGTTATGATTTTGGGTTCCTTCACATTAAGGTTTATCTCCCAGAGTTTGATTCTCAATATGTTTTGAGCTCGAACAAATCTTTTTATCTTTTTCTTTTGATGCTTCAATTATTGGCAAAAGTCAATTTTCTTGTAACAGTTCATGGAAGGATTTTGCTTAGGAAGATCTATCCCTTCATCATGTTTTTTTGGATTCCATATTTAGCATAGCAGTTTCGTAAGGAGTAACAAGATCATATAGGAGAATCACATAGTTGTAGTATAATTGGAATTTTCGACATAATTACGTTTTTTGCAGAAGATTTGTAGAAGTTTTAGTCGTTTTTGATTTGT
>MDKI01236172.1:0-14547 GCA_005239505.1 Nicotiana paniculata
TAGTTTCATAATATCAGTCATAGTTAAAAGAGGAGAAAAGTTATACATTGGTCTTTTTAAAGAGCTTCTTGAGATGGTAGAGTCCCATGATGATAACGTAAAATAAAAAAAATAAAGAAAGAATAATATTGTAAAGAAAGAAAAAGAGAATTATATTGATTTTGATATGAGATTACAAGGGATAAAACCCTCCACTTATAGGAGAAAAATGAGTTAGGCACAAATATCACCTAGAATACAATTCTATATACAGAAAAGGGCCTAAATTGCCCCTCAACTATCAGATTTGGTCTAATATTTCCCCCCATCCACCTTTTGATCTAAAAATAACCCTACCGTTAATCTTTAGGCTCACAACTGCCCTTCTTACTAACAGCCCATATCCGATTTTTAATTTAAGTGATGTGGCACTAAATTATTGGCTAATTAAAAACCCACCTATATTATGTCCAACCCACCCATTCCTCTAAACCGACCCGACCCCAATGTTAGCCCATATTTTAGAAACCCAAAAGCACCTCCCCCACTAAAATAACGTCTGAACCTCCCAAACAATTAGGGTCCCCCAATTCTTGTTGCTCCAAATTTCTTCCAATGGTTGTTATTTGCTATATTTCTTCCAAGATTCAAGTTGAAGATCAAATATAAAATCCTACCTTTGTTCAAGTAAGTTTTTACTGTTTTTGTTGAATAAACATGATTAGGGTTACTAAAAATCTTTCATCTAGTGTTACTTTCGAGTTGTGGGGATTGTTTACTGACTTTTGATGCTTTTGACGTGATTATTTATCAATTTTGAGGTTGCATATGGTCCTCCTTCACTTTTTTTTGTTTGTTTTTAAATTAATTTTCTTTATGGCTGATAGCAATTTAGGGTTCAAATGGGGCCTTGTTGTCTGCTCAAATAGTTCTTTATTCTAAGTTTTTGTGTTTATTTTTTATTTATATTGGGGTGTGGTCTTTATTCTTGTTTGTACTTTAGTATATTAAATATTGATAAATTCCTTCTAACTTTTTTGTATATATATCTGATGGATCACTTTCTACTTTTTTTTATGGATTGCATGTGATTTCAATGAAGAATGGTTGAAAAGGTGGACTTGGTCTTGAATTATGGGGGCACGTGGGTCTTGAGCCCTCAAATAGTGTACATTAAAAAACTAAATCACTTGTTTCAAGACTATGATGTGAATTTTCTGTCTTATATAGACATTTGTTCAGAATACGTTGAAAAATGTGAGTTTAAGAAGGTGGAACAACTTCTGATAACAGGGCCTTCGGGTAGATACTTTCTGGTTGAAGGTGATTCAGGAATCAGAACACTACAGCAACTCTTATCTAACAAGTTTAGTGTGCTTCAATTATTTTCTATTGATGAGGGTGAAGAACATGTGCCTGCTCCTAGCATAAGTCACCATAATGAACCTTATAGTGTCACGGTAGATGTTGGCACCGATTATGAGTCAAGTGAGGAAGAGGAAGCATATGAACTTGACTCTAGTAATTATGATAGTGATCAATTGTATATCTTTAGTAAGGAAAAGGCTAAAGAAGTAAATGACAAACTAGACAACTATAAAGAGTTGAAACAGGGTATGAGTTTTAAAGATTTGGATGAAGCTAAAAGAATTGTGGGGTTTTATGCAATTGCTAATAAAAAGGGCCTTAAAGTTTTAAAGAGTGACACCGGTAGAGTTAGTTATAAATGTGATGCTGGTTGTCCTTTTAGGTGCTTGATATCTAAGGATAATAAAGATCAAGGATTTAAAATCAAGACTTTGAAATCAATACATGATTGTCAACCAGCATACAAGAATAGAAGAGCTACTCCCAAAGCTTTAGCGCACTATTACAAGAACAAAGTCCAAAATAATCCTAACTATAAAGTGAAAGACATGAGGGTGGACCTAAAGGATCAATTCAATCTTAATGTTAGCTATTCAAAGATGAAGAGGGTAAAGAGGCTTGTGCTAGAGAAATTGGAGGGTAGCTTCATTGAATATTACAATAGGTTGAGGCATATGCTCAAGAGTTGACGGATAGTAACCCTGGTTCTGATGTGGTGATAAACATATCTAAAGATGCTTTGACAGAAGGAAAAAGAAGGTTCCTTAGAATGAATATTTTCTTCCAAGCTTTGAAAACAGGCTGGAAAGCAGGTTTGAAACCTCTCATAGGCCTAGATGGCACATTTCTAAAAGGGAAGTGTAAGGGAATTCTACTGGTGGTCATGGCACAAGATTCAGTGAAATATTTTTATCCTCTTGCATGGGCAGTAGTTGATAAAGAAACTGGTAGAACCTGGAAGTGGTTTATGGAGTTACTGAGAAATTCTTTGGAGTTTGAAGATAGTGAAGGAGTGACATTTATGTCAGATATGCAAAAGGTAATTGTTTGTCAATTCTTTTATCTGTATGTTTAATTTACATTTTATTTGTAACTAATTTTTTTATTGTTTTAGGGGCATTTGGAGGTTGTTTCTACTGTCCTTCCAAAAGCAAATCACAGATGGTTTTCTAGGCACATTGAAGCTAATTGGAGCAAAAACTGGAGGGGTGTAGAGATGAAAAAGTTAATGTGGTGGTGTGCTTGGAGTACCCATGAAGAAGAGTTCAAGAATCAACTGAAGACTCTAGGTGATGTTCATGAAGATACTGCTAGGGAACTAATACACTACCCTCCTCAATATTGGTGTAGGGCTTATTTTGATACTAAATGCAAGATCATATGGTTGACAATAACTTTACATAATCATTCAATAAATGGATTCTTGAAGCTAGAAATAAACCTATAATTAAGATGTTGGAAGACATTAGATTAAAGGTAAATTTAGTATCTTTATAAATTGGATAAACCTTCTATTAATTTTTTATAAATTACCTTCTGTTAATTTTTTATAAATTGGATCTCCAAAAGATTTTCCAATGATCTCCTTTTATTGTAGGTAATGAATTTGTTGAAGAACCGTGAGGAGGAATGTAGGAATTGGAAGGAAGAAATTAGCCCATATGTCGTAGAGCTTTACAGTGATTATAGAGTGATTGCAATAGAGTGCAAATTTGTCTTTAATGGATATTACGGATATGAAGTGGTTGAGGGTAAAGATAAGCATACCGTGAACCTTGAATTAAAGAAGTGTACTTGCAGGGCCTGGAATTTGACAGGAATACCATGTCTTCATGCCATCAAAGCTTTAATGTACAACAAACAAGATCCATTAAGCGAGGTGCATTAGTGGTATTCAAAGGAAGCTTATATGTTTTCATACATGCACAAGTTACAACCTGTGAGAGGTGAAAAATTTTGGAAAATTGAGCCAGAACATGCAATGGAGCCACCAGAAGTACATAAAATGGTGGGTAGACCAAAGGTAAAGAGAAAAAGAGAAAAGGATGAAGCCAGGAAAAGGGAGGGGGTCTGGTCAGCTTCAAGAAAGGGACTTATAATGACATGTGGGTTCTGTGGTACAACAGGTCACAACAGAAGAAAATGCCCTTTGGTAACGGTCCTTTTCACATAGTTTCTTAACTTACAAAATTTTTTAATTCATAATATTTTCTAATGAACAACTCTTGCAGGCTAATGGTGAAGGAACTTCCCAAATAGTACAAGATGTGCCCTTAACGTCACCCCAAAACAGTCAAAATTCAGAATTTTCCTTCATCCCTACTCCGGGTGTGAGAATGACCTCTCCTGAACATTCCAGTCAAAACACACTTCAACAATCTATTGCACCTTCAATATTAGTTGATGATGAATATGAAGGTGAAGATGAATTTGAAGAGCCAGATGTGATGCCTAAGGTGATATCTGAAGTTAAGACTAGGCTTCAACAAAGAAAGTTGCATCAAGAACCTATTGGTACCAGGAAGATTGCCTTCAAAGGAGATATTGATGGTGTCAATGTGCCTACTGATCTGCCCTATTCACCAAAGAAGCTCACATGGAAAGGCAAATCAGCTATGTCCTCAAGCCAGTTGGTAGCAGAAAAGGAAAAAAAATGGAAAACTGAAGACTAAAAAGGCCAAGCATTAGAGTAGTTTGTTCGATTTAATGACTTTTGTATAAACTTTTGTGTAATGACTGTGAATCAGTTGATTCGACTGTTGATTCACACTTATTGTGAATTTAATGACTCTGTTTTAACATACTGTTGCAGCAGATTTCAGTTAATTTTGTTTAATTCCCATACTGCCTACTACAGTTTAATGACTCTGTTGCAGTAAGCCTATTGTTAGCAGCTTCTGTTCTAAACGTACTGTTGCAGCATTTTCAGTTAATTTCATTAGTTGGTGTTTACGCAAGAAGTGGGAAAGGAGGTGAACCTATGGTGTTTGGGTGTCTACTGTCTATGGGTGTCTACTGTTTATGGGTAATGTCAGTTAGCATGTATGTGTAATAGCATATATGAAATGTTTTAGTGAAATGTTTTAGTTTTAGCAATATGTGTTAGTTTTAGCATTATGTGTAATAGCATTTATGTGTAATAGCATTAATGCTCCCTTGTACAAACTAGTGAAATATTTTAGTTTTATGTGTAATAGAAATGTGTTAGCAGTAAAGGACTTTATTCATTACAGTAAAGGGCTTTATGAGTGCTACCTTCTATTGTTAGCAGCTTCTGTTAGCAAACTAGAATTAATTCTCCAGTTGCTGCAACAGTCATTAACACCATAGAGAAACTGATTCTTACTAGTTTGCCAAAAACTCTGATCTTATACTTCCAAATGAATAAATTCAGCCTGAAATCCCTTTCTAACCAACCTCACTATCTGGTGAATTACATGTTATCTATTTGTTGTTCCAACTGAAAACTACATGCTTGCCTCCTTTAGTATCTTTCCTACTGAAAACTACACGCTTACCTCTTTTAGTAGTGCCATTAATCTAAGGAAACATCTCTTCTGTTCTACTTTTATCCCGTTGTTTTTGGAAAGAAATGGAGTATCTATGGAATTAACAACAAACCAAGTAGATATCTTTTAGGAAGTCTGTTTCTCTTCTCCGGAACGTTTATTGAGCGTGTACAATCTTAGATGAATACATGATAGGATCATAACTTAGTCAATCAACAAATGTTAAACCCAAAAATAAAAACTGATTCTTGTGCTCTTCTAAAGACTCCAAGATCACTAGCATAAAAAAGAAACAAAAAACAAGAAGAGCAAAGGATTTGCTGCAATGGTAGAAAAGCAATACTTCGAGTTTCACAACGGAAGTCGGATAAATACATCAACCAACCAAAACAACTAATCTAACAAATTAAAATCTACATATTTCCTTCATTTAACAACCAAAACAACTAGTTTAAACAACTAATTTCAGCAGCTTTTCATCATTAATACAACAAGACCATTATTGTTCCACCAACGCAAAACACACAGATTAAAGTCCACCATCTTCAATACATCATTGTGCCAGCTACAAAAACAACAAAAATAGCCCATGACCATATCGCAATTCTTTTTCATCGCTTCGATTTCTGCTCCAAGTTTGAAACTTTCTCTGCCAAGGATACGTTATTCAAATCTGCAACTTTACTCTCAACCATATCATCCACCGTATTCCTCATCTTGTTCCTTTCGAGACGAAGGGCATTCAATAAATTTCTTTGCTTATGGATAAACATTGACACATGAGGTGAAATTTCTTCAACGCGTCATTCCCAATATCGACAACCATTAGTCTCATAACGACAACATTTGTAGAATCTACGACCACCATTCAAAGGTGTCGTAGTAGTAAATTGGTTGGCAATCAATCCACAATAACATGTACGGTTCTCACTTTGGTCACGGGAAGAAGCAGAAGAATATTCTGACATTTTAAAGCTAAAACAAGATGAAGAAGATATAAGAACTCTGATTTTTCATATTTGGGAGAGGGAAGAACAAAAAGAACCCTAATTTTCAGAGAGGAGAATATCAGTCGTATGAATTTCGGAAGAAGTAGAAGAAGATTCAGATATTTTGAAGCTAAAACAAGATGAATAATGTAAGTACTGTGATTTTCAGAATTGGGAGAGGGGAAGAAGAAGAAGAACAAGAACCCTAATTATTTGGGAGGTTCAGAAGTTATTTTGGTTGGGGCGTGCTTTTGGGTTTCTAAAATATAGGCTAACATTGGGGTCGGGTCGGTTTAAAGGAATGGGTGGGTTGGACATAATATGGGTGGGTTTTTAACTAGCCAATAATTGAGTGCCACATCGCTTAAATGAAAAAATTGGATATGGGTTGTTAGTAAGAATGTGACGACATGACCGATCGTTTCGGGAATTTAAGCTCCGTTCGGTGGTGTAAAGTCATAAACAGCTTCACGTTGTGTATATCAACCTGCGTGCGTGGTTAGATTCAGTTACCGGGTAATTCGGAGTCGAATTGGGAGAAAAATTTTAGTTTTGGAAGCTTAAGTGATGAAAGTTGACCGGAGGTTTAACTTTTGTGTAAATGGCCTCGGAATGAGTTTTGGTTAATGTCAACGGCTCGTGTGATGATTTTGGACTTAGGCCCGCGTCTGGAATTGGTTTTTGAGGTCCGTAGAGTGATTTGAGGTAATTTGGCAAAAGTTAGAATTTCGGTGATTTCGGCCGATCGGTGAAATTTTGATATCGGGCTCGGAATGGAATTCCGGAATTAGGAATAGGTTCGTAGTTTCAATTGTGATGTGTGTGCAAAATTTAAGGTCATTCGGACGTGGTTTGGCAAGTTTCGGCATCGTTGGCGTATTTTGGAAGTTTAGAAGTTCTTAGGCTTGAATCCGAGGTTGATTCGGTGTTTTGGTGTTTTTTTGGGTTTTCTGAAGGTTCGACTAAGTTCGGGTAGTGATATATGACTTGTGGGAATTTTTGGTTGAGGTCCCGAGGAGCTCGGTGAGTTTCGGATAGGTATGGGTTGTGTTGCGCTCGTTTTTTATGTTTCGGCGTCGTTTCTTCAAGCATAATTGGTACCAAATTAATAAAATGAGATCCAATTTCTGTTTTTATTGAAGCATTATATCCTTATCATAATTATGGAGCTATAGAAAAAAGAATCGTCGAATTTGGACATCGTATGAGGAAGTTATGCTAATTTTAGTGTCGGAGAAGAAAGCTGGTGCTCGTGTTTCGCAAGTGCGAAGTTGGGTCCGCACCGGCGGAGCCGCAGGTGCGCAAAATGGCCCGCAAGTGCGGAATTTACAGCTGGAAATGCGCAGGTGCGGGTATTTTGGTCGCACCTGCGAAAATTCCTGAGTATAGAAAAACCAGACCGCGACATTTTAGTATTTTGAGAATATCTTGAGTCCTAGAGCTTCGATTGAGGTGATTTTTGCGGCGTTCTTCTCGTCTTTTCATCGGTTTCAGTATATAAGTATTATTTTTTCATTTTAATATGATTACAGAAGTTCATTTTTTTAATTAATCCATGTTTTGATTGGAGAATTGGGGTTTTTATCCAAAACTTTTCTAAAAAAGAATAATTGGGTTTGAACATCGATTTGGCATCGGAATTTGATGAAATTAGTATAGTTGGACTCATAATTGAACGGGTGTTCAAAATTTATAAATTTTGTCGGATTTCGAGGTGCGGGCCCGGGGGTCGACTTTTGGGTCGATTTTTATATTTTTGTAAAGACTAAAGCTTTATTATCCGGAATAGTCCCTTACAAGTTTTATGTATATTTTGAAGTTGTTTTAGAGTGATTTTGAGCCGTCCGGAGGTCTTTTCACCTGAGAAGTCCATTTTAGAGTACCGGGTAGTCGTCGTAGGTAAGTATCTTTCCTAACCTTGTGGGGGGGAACTACCCCTTAGGATTGAGTCTTCTATGTTGATTGTAGTCCGCGCGAGATGATGAGTGTGTACTCGAACTTATTTGCAAATATATTTCCCGTTAGGGAGTTTTGGGTCTTATGTTCCCCGTATATGAATTGAACTTGTTTATCTAAATTCCTGATTCCTAATCTCATCTCCTCCTGTTCAAGTTAGAAGTACTTGCCTAGCATTCCTTGTTTCTTATATGATCTTAATTGACTTAAATGAAGACTTTGTTTTTCCTACTGTTATGCTATGTCTTCCTTCATATGCTGCCTAATTACTGAGTATTGTTCAAACTGAGTTTATTCGGTGAAGCTAATTGTCTAAGTGAGATTGGTTATAGCTGATTTCCCTTGCCGGGATGATTTGGTTTCTTGGTTGCGAACTCGAATGTATAGGATTGTTGCTATATTTGTCTTGTTTTCCCCTTGTTATGTTGTTCTCTCTCTTTGTTTGGCATTCCTCTCAGTGGCTATTTCTTATGAGCGAGTTGTTACCATTTTTGTGACCTAAGTCTTTGTATTGATTTTCTCATCGCACTTTGTATTCGGCCTTGTTTGCTTTCGCGCCAGTTGTGGCAATATATGTTGTCTCTGTCGCATTCTGGTTGTTTTCCCCCTGTACTGCATCGTATATTTAAATTAGGACTACAGACAGATATCCGGGAGCTTTCCCCCTGTACTGCATTGCATGACAAATTCTGAGTGGCGGACTAAGTTCCGGTAGTTTATGATTGAGGAGATTTGAATCGAAATATATAAATATATATATATTGAAAAGTATAGCTGAAAAGCAATTATCTCCATGAAAAGTTATGTCTAAAGGACTTCTTTTCGAAAGCATATTTGAAAAACATTTGTCTTGCAGAATGATGATATTTGAAAGAGCAGTACTTGGGAAAATATATTTTGAACATCACGTGTTTTGATGGTATTTGAAAGAGCAGTACTTGGGAAAATATATTTTGAACATCACGTGTTTTAAGGATATTTGAAACAACAGTACTTGAGAAAATATATTTTGAACATCACGTATATTGATGATACTTGAAAGAGCAGTATTTGGGAAGTGTATTTGAACACCCCATATTTGAAGAGACTATGTTATCAAGATTTCTCTTTATAAAAATATATAAATATACATTCAGAGAAAGTATGTTTCAAAGAAGAAATTTCTCTATTCCGAAATGATTATATGTTTAAAGTTTTCAAAATGAGCTCACGATTCAAAGGTTTTCACTCGAAGGTTTGACCAGTTTTATTGAGTTATTGGCTAAGGCATGACGTGAATAAATTGATGCAGTGTTGAGTTGCTAGTGTTTTTATTGGGTTGAATTTCCCGCCATTTGGATTTCATTCTTTCCATTCTCTTTGCGTATTTCTATTATGTTGTTTGTTGATCGTGATTATTGAATTTCCTTCCGTATTATTTGATCGTATCGTTAATTACTTTGAGAAATCGTTAGATAAATATTTTGTTTCGGTCATTTATACATCTATGCCTTTTTTACTTATTAGACCGGTGGTGCCTTGACTAGTCCTCGTCACTACTTCACCGAGGTTAGTCTTGATACTTACTGGGCACCGCTGTGGTGTAATCATACTACACTTATGCACATTTTTGTGTGCAGCTTCAGGTTATGGTTGTTGGTAGATGCGTAGATCGTTGCTGAGGAGACTCAAGGTAACCTGATGCTGCGTTCGCAGGCTTCGGAGTCACCTTCCTGTTTTATTCCTATTAAACTGTACTTACTTATTCCTAGACAGTTGTACTTAGATTTGATAGAAATATTTCGTAGAGCTTATGAATTGTATTTACCGGGTTTTGGGAAGTTGTAAACTCTGTCAAGAATTCTATTTCGAAATTTTAAAAAAATTCTACATTATTGTTGTTGTTCAGTGGAAATGCTAAGATTAGGTGTCATCACGATACCCAACGGAGAGAAATTTGGGTCGTGACAAGTTGGTATCAGAGCTCTAGGTTCATAGGTGCTACGAGTCATAAGCAGGTTTGGTAGAGTCTTGTGGATCAGTACGGAGATGTCTGTACTTATCTTCGAGAGGCTATGGAACTATCACGACAATTTCACTTCCTTTATTCCTATCGTGCGAGTTCATTGATCTTAAAGTTTGAAATTATCGTTCCATTCTCTCACGGATGGTGAGGACACGAGCGGCGGTTCCGGATGATGCTACCCCGAAGCAAATGTCACAAGGGTCAGAGACAGAGGCCAACGAGGAGCATGTGCCGTAGTTAAGATGCCTACCAGAGCAGCCGTTGAGGAGTCGCCAGTAGTCCTAGTTAGGGGGAAGGTACTTGGGATGCATGTTGCTACCCCGGACTTCAGAAGACCGGAGGGCAGTTTGAGTACAATTGGTATATCGGCTCAAGCCATGTTGATTCTAGTGCACCAGTTGCTTCACAGATCAGGGGGGAGTTCAGATTCCCACCGTATACACTCAATAGCAACGAGATCATATTTGTCAGGTTCCAGTTGTCATGGCAGTACGGCATGTGGTTTCAGTTCAGCCCGTGGTTGGGACAGCAACATCGGAGGTAGAGCACCTTGGGATTTAGAGGTACCAGAAGTACCCTTCTATCTTTCAGAGGATTGGCGGCAGGTGATGCCCAGGGTTTTATGGAGGAGTGTCACCATATTCTTCGTACTTCGGGTATTGTGGAGACGAGCGAGATTGCTTTTGTCACGTCTCAGGTCCATAGTAGTAGATTGATCAGTGGTGGCGGCATATGAGTTAGGGGTAGCCTGGCCGAGTTAGCCTTACTAGCATGGATTCAGTTTTCGGAGATGTTTTGAGGGAGGTTGCACCTCAGTTCTGCCGGGATGTATAGCGACGGAGTTTGAGCAGATGCGTCAGGGTGCTATGTCACCATTGGAGTACGCCGTCAGATTCAGTGAGTTGGCCAGATATATACCTCACTTGGTTGCTTCAGTTAGAGGGCGAGTCCGTAGATTCATTAAGGGACTCAGGCACGGTAGAGAATCTTGGGTCAACCAGTTCAGTTGCATTACCAGCTTCGCATGGGAGCGTTTCAGATACTCATGGTCTCCGAGGATCCGTATCGTATGTCTTCCACAGCCATATCGGTAGAGAGATTGTTTTCAGTGTGGATATGTTAGCCACAGGGTAAGAAATTGTTCCGGGATTCAGGTGGGAGAGTTATAGAGGGTGTTCAGGTGGATAGAAGGCGCCTAAGAGGGGGAGACCCGACCCGTTGATGTGTTGCATATAGTAGGCTAGAGGCCGTCATGTCAGATATCATCACCCAGGTATGGCTTGATGTGCTAAAGTGGGGTACCATTATATTTCACTATAGTCCTGTTGATCAGGATGAGTTCCCATTATTTGTTGTCTCATTTATGAGTGAGTTTCATGTATTGCACTCTATTTTTGTGCTTGCTCCTGTTGGAGATTCTATGAGTAGAAGTCGTGTCTATTATTGTTTTATTCATCCTTGCTAGTGGTGAAACTGGAAGTGAGTCCATGTCGTCCTTCGTGGTAAGCTTTATGTGATTCTCCTGAGTATTTTGTTTTCAAGCTGTGATTTGATACTCCATTGAGATGTGAGTAAGTGAGCGCTATGATTTTGATAGCCGAGATGAATTAGCGGGAGATTTCTATTGGTATGATATATATATTCGACATGTGACGTAGAGTTGAGGGCGAGATCCTCGTGATTCCTTGTGATTTGATATGTTTGGACCGGGCTGAGCACCGCGGTGGGATTTATCCTTGTGATTTGTTCATATGCTTTGCTTCTCTCTTGTTATATTGCTTTTGGTAAGTCGGTATCGATAGAGAGTTATGCCTATGGGCTAGTCTGATAGTACTTTTATATATGCTTCTATCTTTCCTACTCAACCAATTTGTTAGGTGCTTCTTTAGTCCAGTTTGCGGGATGTGTGCCCGGTGGTGTTAGTTGTGGCTTGGTAATTAGGGTGTTTAATAATGAAATCTTTGTGTTTATTGCATCATTATCAATATTATTGGGTTTGGAACAGATTCCGTTCAGACGTGGGGCTAATTGCCAATGTTGAGTTGATTTCAGGCAGCTATTGTGATCAAAAGTGTTATTTGAGCCTATGTGTGATGTGCTATGTGGTCTGGTCGTACCTTATGGGGGTGGTCCTGAGTCGATGCAGTTGTTTGAGGCTAATGCCGGATATGGAATTAGGATTGGGTCCTTTGTAAATGAGTAGAAGATGAGAAAGTAGAGGTATGAGGCTTATCGGTGGTAATAGGAAGGCCAAATTGCAGTTGTGATGGTGTCATCAGGCTTATGTAGCTTGGGGTGACGTGGGGTCACCTGCAGGTGTGTTTTGGAAGTGTGAAACCAGTGAGTGGAAGAGTTCAAGGAAAATCTTGCCACGTTCGAGGACGAACGTTTGTTTAAGAGGGGGAGAATGTGACAACCCGACCGATCATTTCGGGAATTTAAGCTCCGTTCGGTGTTGTAAAGTCATAAACAGCTTCACGTTGTGTATATCGACCTCCGTGCATGGTTAGATTCAGTTACCGGGTAATTCGGAGTCGAATTGGGAGAAAAATTTTAGTTTTGGAAGCTTAAGTGATGAAAGTTGACCGGAGGTTTGATTTTTGTGTAAATGGCCTCGAAATGAGTTTTGGTTAATGTCAACGGCTTCGTGTGATGATTTTAGACTTAGGCGCGCGTCCGGAATTGGTTTTGGAGGTCCGTAGAGTGATTTGAGGTAATTTGGCGAAAGTTAGAATTTTGGCGATTTCGGCCGATAGGTGAAATTTTGATATCGGGCTCCGAATGGAATTTTGGAAGTTGTAATAGGTTCTTAGTTTCATTTGTGATGTGTGTGCAAAATTTCAGGTCATTCGGACGTGGTTTGGCAAGTTTCGGCATCGTTGGCGTATTTTGGAAGTTTAGAAGTTCTTAGGCTTGAATCCGAGGTTGATTCGGAGTTGTGGTGTTGTTTTGGGTTTTTCGAAGGTTCGACTAAGTTCCGGTAGTGATATTTGACTTGTGGGAATTGTTGGTTGAGGTCCCGAGGAGCTCGGGCGAGTTTCGGATAGGTATGGGTTGTGTTGCGCTCGTTTTTTATGTTTTGGCGTCGTTTCCTCAAGCATAATTCGTACCAAATTAATCAAATGAGCTCCAATTTCTGTTTTGATTGAAGCATTAGATCCGTATCGTAATTATGGAGCTATAGCAAAAAGAATCGTCGAATTTGGACATCGTATGAGGAAGTTATGCTCATTTTAGTGTTGGAGAAGAGAGCTGGTGCTGGTGTTTCGCAGGTGCGAAGTTGGGTCCGCACCCGTGGAGCCGCAGGTGCGCAAAATGGCCCGCAAGTGCGGAATTGACAGCTGGAAATGCGCAGGTGCGGGTATTTTGGTCGCACCTGCGAAAATCCCCAAGTATAGAAAAATCAGACCGCGTCATTTTAGTATTTTGAGCATATCTTGAGTTCTAGAGCTCTGATTGAGGTGATTTTTGCGGCGCTCTTCTCGTATTTTCATCAGGGTCATTATCTAAGTATTATTTTTTTATTTTAATATGATTACAGAAGTTTATTTTTTAAATTAATCCATATTTGATTGGAGAATTGGGGTTTTTATCCAAAACTTTTCTCAAAAAGAATAATTGGGTTTGAACATCGCTTTGGCATCGGAATTTGATGAAATTATTATGGTTGGACTCATAATTGAATGGGTGTTCAGAATTTATAAATTTTGTCGGGTTCCGAGGTGCGGGCCCGGGGGTCGACTTTTGGGTCGATTTTTATATTTTTGTAAAGATTGAAACTTTATTATCTGGAATAGTCCCTTACAAGTTTTATGTGTATTTTGAAGTTGTTTTAGAGGGATTTTGATCCGTCCGGAGGTCTTTTCACCTGAGAAGTCCATTGTAGAGTACCGGGTAGTCGCCGTCGAGGTAAGTATCTTGCCTAACCTTGTGGGGGGAACTACCCCTTAGGATTGAGTCTTCTATGTTGATTGTAGTCCGCGTACGCAAGGTCATGAGTGTGTACTCGAACTTATTTGCAAATAGATTGTCGTTAGGAAGTTTTGGGTCTTATATTCCTCGTATATGAATTGAACTTGTTATATCTAAATTCTTGATTCCTAATCTCATCTCCTCCTGTTCAAGTTAGAAGTACTTGCCTAGCATTCCTAGTTTCTTATATGATCTTAATTGACTTAAATGAAGACTTTGTTTTTCCTACCGTTATGCTATGTCTTCCTTCATATGCTGCCTAATTACTGAGCATTGTTCAAACTAGATTTATTCGGTGAAGCTAATTGTCTAAGTGAGATTGGTTATAGCTGATTTCTGAGCATTGTTCAAACTCAGTTTATTCGGTGAAGCTAATTGTCTATGTGAGATTGGTTATAGCTGATTTCCCTTGCCGGGATGATTTGGTTTCTTGGTTGCGAACTCGATGTATAGGATCGTTGCTATATTTGTCTTGTTTTCCCCTCGTTATGATGTTCTCTCTCTGTGTTTGGCATTCCTCTCTGTGGCTACTTCTTATGAGCGAGTTGTTACCATTTTTGTGACTTAAGTCTTTGTATTGATTTGCTCATCGCACTTTGTATTCGGCCTTGTTTGCTTTCGCGCCGGTTGTGGCAATATATGTTGTCTCTGTCGCATTCTAGTTGTTTTCCCCTGTAGTGCATTGCATATTTAAATTGGGACTACGGACAGAGATCGGGAGCTTTCCCCCTGTACTGCATCACATATTTAAATTGGGACTACGGACAGA
>ML319182.1:9026-87113 GCA_005239505.1 Nicotiana paniculata
GCCAGCCGTACCCTGGCGTTAGCCAGGCGTTTGGGCTGAAACACAAGCCCTCGCCTGGCGTTAGCCAGGCGTTTGGGTCCAAACGCCAGGGGCTGCCCAGTTCGGCCAAATCCGAGTTTTGACGGGTTTAAGTGTTTTCCAATTGAAATAGAAGTCTCCTACACGGTTAGGGTTCACCCTAAACCTATAAATAGACTCCTAAAACACAACTACAGAGGGAGATTCAAGGAGATATTCGAGATTAGAGTGGATACGGACGGCAAAACATCAATTTGTACATATTTTCTTCATTACTTTGTAGTTTAATTATGCAAGTTATTTTAGATTTGATTCTTTTGAACATGTTTAGCTAATTTTTGGTAGAACCCGTTGGGGAATAAACTTATTGTGATATTAATATAGCTTTGATTGGTTGATTAAACTCTATTTGTTCAACTACGTTCTTGTTGTAGTTGATTGAAGGGCCCTCAATTAGCTGTGCCTATTTATTATGTATCTACTTGAGAGAGAGTGCATATTTAGGTAATTGTTTGAACAACACCACTCCCAGAGTATAGACGAAAGTCATAACCGAGGGTTTAGAGGTTGGATTAGAGATAACGATACTTCGGGTGCAATCTAAGTGAACTGTAATGCAATCTAGCTAGCGTAACTTGAGAGAGTGCGTCTAGTAAATTATCATAATTACTTGAGAGAGATTTATGGTAGATAGAGTGTTCATGATTGATAGAGATAACTAATCAAGCTATACGAAGTATCCGAGAAGTAAGTTCACCAGCGGGGGAAACCATAACCTTAGATTTTTATTACAATTGTTTATACCTTAGCATAGTTAATCTTTAGTTTTAATCTTTAGTATTAGTAATTTAAATAACATCAGGTGACAGCTGAGTAGTATTTTAACAGCTTGCTTGATACGTCAATTCCCTGTGGGATCGACTCTGGGCATAATACCCCAGGATTAGATTTGCAATGCCCGTTTAGTCTTCTACAAGACATAGTTGAACGTGATCAACTGCTCACTTTGTCTTTGCCAAAAACTCTTCGCGTTTCCGAGCAAAGAGGGACATCTGTGAGCATATGATTTTTCACCTACTAAATGCTCCTAAAAAAGTCGATAAATAAATAAATTTCTTAGATTTTTGTTGGATTTTAGTGCTATTTTTGAATTATTTGCATTGCATGGGCATAGTTCATCTTTTATAAATTTATAAAGTAATAAATAACAACAAAAACTTTTAAAACATTCACTATTTGACATAATTGGGGCTTTGGTAATTAGTTGCATAATTTAATCGTTTTCTAAGAAAATTACGAATTTTGTTCTTTAAATAATTATGGGTATTAAACTATTTAACTCATTAATTCACATATAATTAGATGAAATTAGTTTAAGACTAATTAGTACATTATTAGAATTTTGTTTAGGTGATTAATTAACCTAAGTATTTAAAAAGGGGGGACTAAAATCGAACCAAGGCCCAATTCATTCTTTAATCACTACTCAAATACCCCAGGTCCAAACCCCTCTCTATACACTCAAACAACTCAGCCCAAATCCCATAACCCATCCGGCCCCCCTACACTAACCAAACGACCACGTTTAATTAAGGATCAATCCCAGCCATTGATTGAGTTAGATCAAACGGCTGGGAACCCCTCTCACACCCACTATAAAACTATCAAAATGCTCACCACCCCCACCCCTCATTCCATCCAAAGACTAACCCCCCAAGCCCTAGAGCCACCTCCCCTCCCCTTCGTCTCTCTCTCTTCTGTCTCGACCAAACCCTAGCCGCCCTAGGGTTCCGCCGCTCGGAAATAGCCTACAGGCGGCGGAGCACCACCAATAAACCCCAAATTTTCACCAGCTAATCCTTGTCCTCCCCTCAACCCCTTCATATTATTAGTTTCCTCAAAAATCCACTCAATCTCATTTAATTTGGGATCTAGGAATCCAGAAACCCTAGCTTCCCCTTCCGGCCGATTTGAAGACCTTCCATGTTTTCTACCTACATGGATCGATAACTCTCATTGAGGGCTATTGATTCATGTGGGTTGAAGCCATTTTCAAACCCTTCGGAGTCCGGCGATTCCATTTTTTCCGGCCAAAATCCCTTTAACGGGTATCCTACTTCTCTCTTTAATGTTTCCGTATAGTTTTTTTTTTTTATAAATCGTGTTAATCATTGTTTAGTTTAGCTGATTTTGATTATTTAGTCATTTTTTTCCTTTTGCATGTTGCTCATGTTTATTTGTTGATTCCGTTAGTGCATGCTTGGATTAATCAAACCCGCTTAGATATTTGAATAATGCAAACTAGGTCTTAAATAAGTTTTAACAAAGTCGTTTCATGTATACATGTGCCCATTATTCTTTTCCTTTTCTTCATCATTTTTCTACTCAATGAAATAGAATCCTATGTGTGTGTTTAAGATTACTGTTCTAGTTTATTCTTTTTACTTTTGTTTCTGTTAATATCGTCTCAAGTTGACATCATGCCTTAGTAAAAAGATTAGTAATATGAATTCCTCATACATCTGTCCATGATCGCCCTCTGTGTGTTTTCCTAGTTTATTTACATCCGTCTAGAATACTGATGATCATGTGATTAGGAGTTGTATTCACTTAGTCATGTATTTGTTTGTAATGCCGAAGTAAAGATTCATGGTTTTGAGTTTCCTAAGTATTGACTGACGTTAGTTAATTGCCAATAAGTTTCGTTATCTAATTGATTATCTACCTAATTGTGGGATTAATTAAGATTAATTGCCAATAATATAGAACCTCATAATTTCCCCTTCTTAGATGTTTAGTTAACCAGGGTTTAACCAGTTAACTAAAACAGATCATTACATAAGTTCAGGGAATTAATTCGATTAACCTAATCCTAGTTAAGTAGTAACTTGGACTAGGGTTAATTAACTAGGTTGATAGTCTCTTAAACAACTAACTAAGTCCTAAAACCTAACCAGGATAACTAGTTAGGATTAATTAGCTACAACAAATCATTTAACCTAGTCTTAATAATTAGCCAACACCTAATCAACCTCTTAAACCATTTTAAAATCAGTAGGGATTAAGCCTCTTAATTAATCAAGTCTAACAACTTAATTGTTTCTATCGATTAATCTAAGACAAACTAGTTAGGACCAATTGTGCATTTGAGTTAACTAAGTTCAAAATAATTTCACCTTTAAATAATTTCAACTCCCTCAACCTAGAAGTTAACTTAGCTAACCTCTTAAGTAGTTAACTAAAAATCTGTCGAAAGATAATTAGTTTAGGATTAATTAGCAAAAACAAATTAGTTAACCTGAGCTTAATAACTGATCAATTTCCTGATTTTAGGTAATCAAGTTAAGTTAATTTAACTAAATCAGTTTACTTAATTTGAGGAGTTGAATTGATTGACCTACTTCATTTAATTAGTATGAAAACTATCTTTAGGAATTTAATCAATTAACTTTTAATTAGTTGACCTAACCTTGGTTAAAGAATAACTAGTAGTCACCTAAGGTACCTAACTAGTGTTAGTTTACTATAGTTAAATGATAACCCAAGTAAGTAACCCTGGTTACCTCATGGTAAATATAGGGGCTTCAAAAGGATACATGAGGAAATATATATTAGGAAATCAGATTTTTAAGGGTAAGAGAGTCTTTTAATGGGTAGGATAGTTCTAGAATAGGGGAAGATAACCCAAAGATAAGGGTGACAGCTGCCCTATGTACTATTTAGTACTATTTTTATGCTTTTGGATAGGGAATATTCCAAAGAATATTCCATTCCCAAATATCCTATAAATAGACCCTCTTTGTACAGATTCTACACCTTTTTACACTCTCTGAGCTGCTTGAAATACAGAATACTCCTTATTCAAAAAAACAAAAAGGCTTTCAAAAAGAAAAGATTATTAGAAAAGAAAGGATTTGATTTTTTTGAAAGCAAGTTCACAAATAGATGGCCTAGTTAAGCTTCTATCTTCCTTGGTTGGGTTTCTGATTTTTGGGAGTGTTTTCTCCAAACATTCATACTCAAGATTTCTGGATTAATTCTTGTTGGACTGCTTGGTTTATTCCTGGATTTTCTGTTTGCTGCTACTGATTTCTCTTCCTTCTTGATGTTTGTTGTTCATACTTGACCTTTATTTGGTCAAGTCTCTTGCTGTTTTTCTCTTTAAAGGTATGTAACAGTGAATTCATAGAAAATTATTGAATTCAGACCTTGTATTAAACTTGTTGGTTCATGTTGTGTTTTTTCCAAGAATATATGAATCTGAATATTCTTCTCCTCATTTCTTAATGTAGAAACTGAAGTAAGATTATTATTATCTTAGTGTATGCATGAAACTCTGGGAATCTGCTTGGTTACGTGCTGAATTTCTGTTAATAAGCTTAATATTTGATAGCTAGGTGGTAATTTCATATGTGTTTAGCATGTTAGAGATATAAATTTCCCTAGGGTAGATGAATTTGACCTTTCAGTAGTGAAATTCACCCCACAATAGTGCACAAAACAGTTGTATAGATGGCTGGAATTCACCCTCAAAGGGTGCAAAGTATGTAGTTAAAAGGGCATTAGAGTTGAGGGATCTAAACCTCTGAATGGTCAAGTTCATCCTGTAAAATGCCTAAATAAGCAAGCCTCTATATGGGTTGGAATTATGTTATGTTAGCACTAGGGAAGATGAATCTGACTTCCTAATAGTAAAATTCACCCCATTATTAGTGCATAAACAGTAGTTTAGCTTGCTGAAAATTATCCTTCAAAGGATATAAGTGTGTAATGAGAAGGAGCTTTAGTAAAGTGAATCCGTAATCACAAAATAGTCGGATTCACTCCTCAAAATGCCCATAGTAGTCAAAGTATTTGAATAAATGCTTGCTAAAATTTGTTGCATAACATAAGGATGACTATTAAGAGTCTAAACAAAGTGACATCATTGGATTTGAATCTAACCCTTTCTATGGTAGATTCAGTCCACAAAAAGACATGAACATATTTTGTTCTCCTATGGCATCATTAAGGTTGAATCTAACTTCCTTTTATGGCTAGATTCATCTCACAAAATGCCTAAAGGTCTGTCGTTAATACTGTCAAAGTATTCAAACTTTGGACTTATGATTTTAGATGAACATTGAAAAATGCAGGTTTAAGTCATTGAAGGACATGTTGTTGGCTTGCACAGGAGCAGCAACTAGTTTTGTTTTCCCTTATTTATTTTTCCTATTAGTAAAAATCGGTATTATTATGGTTTAGGAGTAATGTAATAGCATATCTACAGTCTTCTATATACATTTCACCTTTTTAGTTGTAAATATGGACTGAACTATATAAAATTTATGACCAGTTGTATTTTTCTTAAATCTGAAACATTTATTACTATAGTAGTTATGGGCCAGACCTGCTAAGGTCACCCGAGCTGGGCCAGACTCGTGAGCATGGCCCAATTGAGCCTGACAGTGTCTGAATTTCAGGCTATGGGGCCTGGAAGGTTAGACCCATTAACTATGTTAAACAATCTGTAACTAGTCCTTTTCTCTTCTGTTGTTAATTAGCATGAGGAGTATTTCATTTACGAAATCCACTGTAAATTGCTCACTGCTGAACACAAATGGGTTTCAAATCAATTATCGAAAGATAGAATCTAAAATTCGGATTTTTTCTTAGGCTGTCTATTCTAAATAAAAGCAACCATGGCTCAGATTTACACACCTTCATGTTTTTAACTTATAGTTTTTTCCTAAAAAGGTATCGAAGGATCTTAATCCAAAATGGTCTCGTTAGTTCGGTTCTACGTTCAAAAGGTTGTTCTGTCACAAAATTTAAGACAAAGTTCCATGTTGGATCCATGAGCTTTGTAAATACTCTTGTTTAGTATATAGGAGTAGATCAAATGGTAAAGAAATCTTGTACATGTAACATAATACTCACAATTCAAATTTGCCTTATTTATTACCATATAGATGGGAGATGTGTTAGGTAATCCTTAGGTAGAATGAACACCTTTACTTTGAAATTTGACAAAAATCGATCATTACCTCAAAGAAATCTTAAACTACACTCGGGAGTGACAACTCATGTCCCCAACTCTAACTCAAAACAATAATAAAATCACATGTTGCAATCGCAGGGGCATTCTATGTGACGCGGTTGCGATATGTATAAAAACGACAAGTGAATACCACCGTGAATTTTTCCAAGATAAATCCATAAACATCCTAATTGGTCTTAAAGCTAAAACGCCCCTTCAAATAGAAAATATAAATGATAAACAAACATCGCCTCAAATAGGCATTATAAAACTGTCACGACCATAGTCTTGACTACATAATCTACACTCGGGTGCGATAACTCATATCCCCGTCTTCAACGTCAAATTATAATAAAAATAACATGACGTAATTACGGGTGCATTTCATGCGGCGTAGTTATAATGTGTCAAAAAGACAAACAAGTGCACGCCATCGTAACGTGTTTCAAGATAAATCCATAAATATTAAAAGCGGCTAAAAAGTGAAAAAGGATAAAATGCACAATAGGTTTAAAATATGTAAATTATTAGATAATTAGGCCAAACATTAATACTTAAGCGACCCTGCTAGAACCACGAAATTTGGGAGTGCCTAACACCTTCCCCCGGGTTAACAGAATTCCTTAGTTGGATTTCTGGTCGCAAACAAATTAAACATAGTCAAATTTTCCTCGGTTTGGGATTTTCAAAACAAAACAGTGTCCCGGAACATCGTCAAAAATCCGAGTGGCGACTCTGAAATAATAAATAAATCCCAAAATCGAATAATGTCACTTTAATTGGAAAAACTCCCTTATTACCCCTTCATTAATCTGGGGGTGGAAAAAGGAGGCGTGACACTATGTGCTATGTGAAATTCATGTGTGTCGCGGCCTCTTTTTCTCTGGAAATCAGGTTTCGACATTTTTGGGACAACTCCTTTTGAGAGGGTAAGGAAAAGGAATTGGTTTAGAGTCGCCGCCTAATTGATTAAGGTGCATTAGGGCACCAAAAGCATATAACTCATGTTATAACAGTTTACATCACCAGAGATCGGGTAAGGGCTCAAATTACCTTGAAGGGAAGGTGTTAGGCACCCCTCGAGGTCCAGAACGGTGGGTCCCAGCCGAACTTAAATTAAGCGAATTAGTCTAAGGAAAAGAAAACTAATTAATAGGGACGGGGGGTCCTAAGTTTTCTATCCTATAGGATCACCCTGTGCAATACTTTGTAACTCCCTCAAGTCGGGGAGTTACTCATGGTATTTAGCGCACGGACTATCATATCTTACTACCTGATTACTATCCTTAAGTTGTTACCTAAAGAGCTCTAGTTGATTCTAGTTTGTTTCCTATGCGTGCACTACCCGCCCCTTACCTATGTCCTTGGAGGCATTCGGACCTCTATTTAGGATAGTTCTACACTAAACCTCAGTTGCTCAAAATTGTAAAAGACTAGGCGACAAGCAAAACAATTAGGACTTTCAGACAAGGCAGATGTGGGCTCATACTGACCCCCACACATAAACAACAAATGCACGCAATTGATTTGATAAGCTTTATTAATCTTAAAGTTCCTATAGGCAGGATACCTAGGCGAGAAGACAGATATCGTCTAAGTGATTGATAGTGGCAATTATATTCAAAACCAGTCGAATCTTATAGGCATGACTTCTATGAGCTAATTGATTTAAATCCTATAGGCATGATTTCTAGATCTAAAATTGGTTTTAGTCCTATAGACATGGTATTTATTACTGAATTGATTTAGATCATATAGGCATGATCTCTAGGTTGAAATTGATTTTAGTCATTGATGACATCCAAATCCACTACTAAAAAGTAAATGGACACGGTCGCATGCAATGTAAATTACCCAACTATGAGTCAAGGTCGAATCTCACAGAGAACAATATGTAGGCGATTAGGAATGTAAAAGAATTAGCACTTGTTATGCAATGCCAAACACTTAGAATTTGATTGTGAAAATGTTTATACCTAAATGCGAAAATCTAAACTAACCTAGAAAGCGAGTAAAATGATCAATGGCTACAAGTATGGATGCATTGGGAATTACACTCAAGTAACGATCCAATGTATTTCATGATTTTACAAAATATGAACGAGTTTATGTTAATTAGCCACGGATAATAATTCTCAATTAGCTTCTTCCGAAGACTAACAAGACTTCCTAATTGAATTATCCCTAACAGGATCAAGGGATTGAGCACACCCGGATATGGCTACAAGTAGGTCAATCCTATTCCTAGGTAAAATCTATAAAATGAGGGTTAAAGCCTCAAGTTCTTGTTAATTAATATTTCCCAACCCCAAATAATCTTTCCCAAAATTAATTCAAAGTTAATGGGCGAGTCCTAGGGTTAGCTAATCCCTTTGGAAACATTAAAGAACAAGAATAATTAAAGAATCAATAACTCACTTCATAAATAAATAAATAAAAATCATTCAATACATAAACACAACAAGGTATTTAATCCACACTTTAAATATGAATATTCCCACAAATAAGATTCAAGTGCAGGAAGAAATACTACACACTTATATATACAATACAAAGCAAGGAAATGAAGAAATGAGCATAAAGGAGTAAGAAATTCTAACCAAAAGCTTCAAATCTTCAAGACCCAAGTGTGTGTGCAAGAATCCTAGCTTCCGAAACTTGTTCTCTCTAGTGTGTGGACTGAAAATAAGCCAAAGATCTCTCAGAGTTGTAAATGTTTTCGTGCATTAAATGGTCTTGGGGTAAAAAATCGTGAATTTCCATAACTGCCTCGATTTATTCCCAGTGCTTAATGAATCGCGATCGCATAAGTGAGGTTGCGATCACGTAGAGTACTGTTGAAGACCATTGCGATCGCAGACGGAGTCCTACGTTCGCATAGAGTATTTCAGGGGTGGTGACCAACTTCTTCATTGCGTTCGCAGAAATAGCATTGCGATCGCGACGCATATTCTCCCAGCCTTAGGCGATCGCGTGCCAATGTTTGCAATCGCGAAGAGTATCTGGTAGAAGTCATTTTTCACTTTTTTTGCACATTTTGACTTGGTTTCTTCCGTTTCTTCTCCAATTCACTTGAAACCTGAAATATGCCAATAAACCTTAATAAATGTCTTAGTTTCTCAACAAAATCATACAAAAGCCTAAGTATCAAGAGGAGATAAGTTGGTAAAATACCAACTTATCAAACCCCTAAACTTAAATTGTTGCTTGTCCTCAAGCAATTCGACATCTAAGAACATCCTTCAATAAAATTACCAATCAAGCTCAATGGCATACCAAACATCATTTCAAGTCAAAAGGGTTCATTTAAGCACAATCTAATGACTTCGGTTGGTACCAACAATTAAACCGAGGCATATGAATCACCAACTTCTCACACATTTTATTTCAATTCAAGTGCTCAAGCACTACATTAATCAATGTAGCAACCAAGTCATAACACTAAAGATTCAAAATTTGCCTCTCTATCACAACTGTCTTCCCTCGCTCATTCCTCCCAATTAAAAATGGGATTAAATTCACAACTCGAATCTCATGTGCCCTCACACTTGAAGAGAGAATCCCAAACTGATAAATTGCAATTCAAAACATAAATGAGATGTCAAATGGAAAGAATCAATTCTCTCTCTCTCTCTCTCAAAGATATTCAAATGCACAAAAGTAGTACCATAGGCTTGCCCTTCATGTATTTCTCCACTAATATAGACAAACTTGGTTCAAAATCAATTAGGACTTAAAAGGTTTGTAGTTTAGGCTTTTGGTTAAGGTAGGGCACAATTTGGTAAGAGTGACTCAAAACCTTCCTAAGCACTACAATTTTTCAACACTCAAAGTCCACTTCCTTCAAGAACGTTTTCACCCTTTCTTCTTCTTTTTTTATATATCACCTAGTCTTCCATTTATTCACAATTTCTAAAAAAAATTTATAACAGCTTTCACCTTTTAAGAAACGTCCACATCACAACTTTTCCAACCCTCACCCCCAAACATAGGCTTTTAGCCTATGTTCATACTTCAAAATACTTAGGGAGGTATGGTGCCACAAGAAAATCAATAAGATGATAGCTTGTAACATGGTTTCCAAAGAAAGAGTTTAAAGGCTCAAAACGATTGACTAGGGAAAATATGCACCGGTAGGAAATTTAGGCACAATAACGGTCCAAGGAAGGCTTAATATAATTTTTCAAACCAAGTTAGTCTAGGATTTCTCCTTGAAGCGCATTATGGAAAAGTTCTAGACTACAAATGATACAAAAGAACTTCAAAATTAAATCTCACCACACATGGCACGTGAAAACTCAAGTGGAATACAAATCCAAAATCCAATTGAAACCAATGAATCTCAAGGAAGTCACATGTAGACTAAGAAGCTATTTAGTGAATAAAAGAGCCAAAAATCGAATCTAAAAGTCACAACAAGGAACATTACTTTAATAATCATTTTTTTTGTTATTTTAAAGATCAAAAACTTCATATGCCACGGTTTAAATTATATTGGTAATAAACAAGTCACACGTTGGTTTATTGACACAAAATATCACCCCAAAAAATAATTTATTCACAATTAGCTACTAAACTAACTAAAAAGATATTTAATTTCTAAATAAAAAAGAAAAACTAAAAAAAACTAATCCCTTAAGAAAGTTGTCATGCCATCCATCATAGGGAAAAGTCACCCGGTTCAACACAAATAAACTCCTTGGAAAAGGACCGCAGTATAAAGAAAAACCAAGGAGCTTCATTTATACTACTATGAAAAATAAAAACTAAACAAGAAAATGTTAATGTTAACATGCTAGAATAAAACTACAAAACATTACTTATAGACTACAAATGTAAACTAATCTACACAAGTTCACAAAAAATAATCATGTTCCACACACATCTATCATATATGAGCCACCCCCAACCTAAAGTATTGCATTTTCCCCAGTGCAACTAAACAAAACAAGCCAAAATGAAAGAGGTGCTCCCTGAATGGCATCCCTCAGAGCTGGAGGTACTAGGAAATAAAAGCCAAGTCATCCTCGTCAACAACGTCTGGTCCACAAAATTTCCTCAAGGTGCTCATTATCTTTGTCAGAAATTTGCTTTTCTTCTTTTCATGCTCTTTTTTCTTCCGCTGCCTCCGTTTAATCTTCCCCAACTTGGCTTTAATGGCATGTTTCTCCTTAGAAAGATCTGACAAAGTCGGAGCCTTTCCTTGGCCAGCTGAACCTGCAGATGTAGCCTCTCTGGACGCTCCGGAAGGAAGACCAGCTACAAGCTGGAGAACCTGCGTCTCCATGCCATAAAACTGACGAGAGATATACCTGAGAGTGAGAGATCCCTTCTAGTGTGGAGTGATAGAAGTACAAGTCCCAGTGGCCTTTGCGGGAGCACCAAATGTCTCAGTGATGGTATCAGGGAACTGGCCAAAGAAGAGAGATGCTATATCAATCTTTCTTTTCTTCTGTGCATTCCCTGCTCCCATTCTCATCAATGGATGGATGAGATTCTCTGGGTTATTTTCCTTCTCTGTAGGCCTCTTCTCCATCCCTGCTTCATAGCATAAATGGGTGATCAGGTTTGGGAAGAACAAGCTCTTGGTCCTCTCTGCAAAAACCTCTGCTATCTCATTGACAATAAGCTGTCCCACATTCACTCGTATGCCCTCCGTGATAGCGCATATCACTCTTTCCTTCTCAAGTGTCACCTCTGTCTCATTATGTGAAGGCATGACTAGAGCACAGATAATGGAGAGCCAAGTCTTGGCCTCTACATTGAACTCAAAATACTCGATCCCAGAGTGATTTTTTATCTAGTTCGGCATCTTCCCACTGTGCAAATGATCTACAAACAAGGTGTGCCCAACTCTTGAGCTCGATCCCTGTACATTTTATTGTTAGCATTGGGAAGATTGTGATGTGCATTGATCAGTTCTGGACTAAAGCGAACTTGTTGCCTCTGACAGTAACAACTAAATCATTGTTAAAGTCTGTTTCCATAGCATTTGCATAAAATTCTAGGATCACTTCATGATTGGCTGGTCTTGGCTCCTCAGCAAAGCAAATCTATCCACTTGATACTAATCTTCCATAGAACTTGGGACATCGACCTTTAAGGTCAGTCAAGAGAATGCCTCTTTCCCTTATCATACTTTTACACAGTTGTTTCTCGTAGCGTTGGGAACATCTTAAGGATGAGAATATGTCCCGATCAAAATACTTCTCTTCGGAAACTTGTTCAATGTATTCTTGAACATTTTCATTTGGTGTCGAAAAGATATTAGAGCTCAAAGTACCTACAAAAAGAGTATGTATGCTAAATACTTGTATGGACACTTAAAGCACTGCTTAAGAAGTATTTAGGCCAAAGAAACACATTAAAAAGCACTAGGATCAGAAATAGAGAACACACTAATTTACTACCTGGGCGTCAGTGAATCGCGATAGCAGAACATGTTATGCGATCACGAAGAGCAAAAGACAGTAAAGCTACCCGATCGCGAAACTGTTCACGCAACCGCAAAGAACAAAATTTTTGTTTCAGTGGTGACAAAGCTACATGATCGCATAAGGTTATACGCGATCGCGATGGGAAAATATGTTCGCAGCAAAATTAGACCAACGCGATTGCGGAATGGAGCATCACGATCGCGAGGTTCTTCTTCCTCGCCCACTAACAGTTTGTTTGGGCATTCCATCAAATATATGGTGTGATCCACTTTCCTCAGCAAGTTCAGACCATCATCCCATGGACATTTACCCCAAGATTTTACAGACATCACTCACACCCTCAACCAATCTCTCACAGCAAGCAAGCATACAAAGCACCCAACAATTTTATTTGACAAAGAAAACAAAAATTCAAGCCCTAAAATTTCGAAAATAGGGTTGCTCTTCCATTAATTCACCATAAGAATTGAAAAAAAATGAGAGCTAAGGAAGAAACTGGCTTACCTTGAGGATGATGAAGGAGTGATGCAATGGAATTTAAGAAAGAGTGATTTGGGACAGTTGCAGGGGTTAGGAGAGCAGGAGAGTTTCATTCTTTGTTTTGGGTGAAAGTGGGTGTGTGCATTTCCTTCTAGTGTTTTGAAACTAAAAACATACCTGTTAAGCGCGATCGCGAGGAAACCACTGCGTTCACATAAAACAATTTTCCAAATCATCGCTATCATGACCGTGTTGAAGCGATCGCATAGGGTTAGAGAACTTTATTCTCTGTGAACGCATCCCATTTACTACGATCGCGGTGCTTTGCAGTTTTCTGCAGCTACTGGTTTGGACTGTCTGGACCATGCAACCTGCTCAAATCAACTCCAAAAAATGTGAAACTTGGCATATTAGTTCAAAATAATATACTAAGCTATAAAAAAGAAAGTTTTAAAAATGACTAAAAATTTAGAAAATGATGGGTTGCCTCCCACTAAGCGCCGCATTTAACATCGTGGAACGACGCGAATCAACTTTACCACTTTTCTCACCACTTGGACGATATGAACTGGGAACCTAACTTGGAATCAATCTTGTGACCACGAGCGGTGGGGGTGATAGGTTGATGATCAAGCCAAGCATTAATTTCTTCATTTTGCACTTTTTGGCTTTCATGTGAGGAATATCATTTTGCTTTCTTGTTCCCTCAAATTGTAAAATGTATGGTATTAGTATTTCCTCCTTGTAATCCTTCATTGATTCGTGTAGTTCAACTCCCATATCAACACACAATTCCAATGTTGAAAAATGCTTGGAATGTGACATCAAACCTCAAAATTTCAATTCTTCCCGGATTTTGACATCCCCTTTTTCCCCCAGAGTAGAGTCAATCTCAACCAAATTTTCATTTACACCTATTGACTCTAATTCCAATTTTTTTCTTGGCATCACTAATACTCATGGAGTTGGTTGGCGGATGTTCAATTCTTGATTCCTCAACGTAAAACTCACTTTCTTCCTCGGAATTGGACTTTTCTTGACTTCCTTCTACACTTTCAAATTGATAGGCATAATGAGCCTCAACCAATATCTTCATTTGATTTTCCAAAGTGCGGATATCCTCATCATTTTGAGTCAAGCCTTGTTTCAAGTCCTCAAGTGCCAAGCTTTGCTTCTCCTCATTTTCAAGAATGGCCTCCAATATGAGCATCATCTTCTCATTTTGAGAATTTGGGAGTTCTTCTTAGTTTGGTTCAAATTCCAAGGAAAGATTTTTCGACTTCAACCTCTAAGGAAGGCTCTTTACTATCACTCACTTCTTAGGCTTTTTGGACCTCTAAAGCTTCAAGCATTTCTTCCATTTTTGAGTTCAACCTTTCAAGCGCCAAGTCATTTTGGAGACTATTCTCCAAAATATCTTCCAAGGCATTTTGCTCTTCGTTTCCTCTTTCAAGTAAGCATTCCATCATGATCTTGAACTCTCCATTTCGGCCATGCACAATTTCTTTCACTTCCCCATCCCTAAAGTTTTCATCACAAAAAGTAGAATAATCATAGTGGGGGCTTAGGGAAGGACGTACAATAAGCACAATCATCCCAATGACCATTTTGACGATCACATTTATCACAAATACTCCACTCATGGGTTTGAGATTGTGCACAAAATCCACCCCCGGGAGAATTTAAATAATATTTCCACGAGTGTGGTCCCCCACAATAAGGACAAGGGTCATCAAAGTATGAATAACTACCATCCGACCAATTTTCAATATATGATGCCATTTTTTTATCAAAAACTATGAAAATAAATACGGAACAAACAAGAAAAATAGACCAAGGTAAGAAAAGTAATTACACAAGTCTTTACAAGTTTGGACCAAAGCACTTACGCTTACTTCTCAAAGAACCTAAATTACGCCAAATTGTTCCCCGACAACGGCACCAATTTTGATGACGTCCAAATCCACTACTAAAATATAAATGGACACGGTTGCATGCAATATAAATTACCCAACTATGAGTCGGGGTCGAATCTCACAGAGAACAATATGTAGGCGATTAGGAATGTAAGAGAATTATCACTTGTTATGCAATGCCAAACACTTAGAATTTGATTGTCAAAATATTTATACCTAAATGCGAAAATGTAAACTGACCTAGAAAGCGAGTAAAATGATCAATGGCTAAGAGTATGGATGCATCGGGAATTACACTCAAATAACGATCCAATGTATTTCACGATTTTACAAATATGAGCGAGTTTATGTTAATTAGGCACGGAT
This sequence comes from Nicotiana paniculata, assembly GCA_005239505.1. NCBI lineage: Eukaryota > Viridiplantae > Streptophyta > Magnoliopsida > Solanales > Solanaceae > Nicotiana > Nicotiana paniculata. The sequence continues at coordinate 24,263 of ML319182.1, forward strand.
AATAATTCTCAATTAGCTTCTTCCGAAGACTAACAAGACTTCCTAATTGAATTATCCCTAAGACAATTAAGAGATTAATCACACCCGGATATGGCTACAAGTAGTTCAATACTATTCCGAGGTAGACTCTATAAAATGAGGGTTAAAGCCTCAAGTTCTTGTTAATTAATCTTTCCCAACCCCATATAATCTTTCCCAAAATTAATTCGAAGTTAATGGGATGTCTTAGGGTTACTAATCCCTTTGGAAACATTAAAGAACAAGAATAATTAAAGAAACAATAACTCACTTCATAAATAAATAAAAATCGTTCAATACATAAGCACAATAAGGTATTTAATCCACACTTTAAATATGAATATTCCCATAAACAAGATTCAAGTGTTTGAAAAAATAATACACACTTAGATATACAATACAAAGCAAGAAAATGAAGAAATGAGCATAAAAGAGTAAGAAATTCTCAACCAAAAGCTTCAAATCTTCAAGACCCAAGTGTGTGTGCAAGAACCCTAGCTTCCAAACCTTGTTCTCTCTAGTGTGTGGACTGAAAACAAGCCAAAGGTCTCTCAGAGTTGTAAATGTTTTCGTTTATTAAATGGTTTTGGGGGTAAAAAAATTGTGAATTTCTATAACTGCAAGATTTCTGCCCAGTGCTTAATGAATCGCGATCGCGTAAGTGGGATTGCGATCGTGTAGGGTACTATTGAAGACCATTCGATCACAGATGAGTCCTGCGTTCGCGTAGAGAATTTCAGGGCGGTGACCAACTTCTTCATCAGGTTCGCAGAAACAGCACTACCATTGCGATGCATATTCTACGAGCCTTATGTGATCGCGTGCCAATGTTTGCGATCGCGAAGAGTATCTGGCAGCATTCATTTTTCACTATTTTTGCACATTTTGGCTTGGTTTCTTCTGTTTCTTCTCCAATTCACTTGATACCTTAAATATTCCAATAAACCTCAAGAAATGCCTTAGTTTCTCAACAGAATCATACAAAACCCTAAGTATCAAGAGGAGATAATTTCGTAATATCAACTTATCAGTCATATAGGCATGATATCTATTACTGAATTGATTTAAATCCTATAGGCATGATCTCTAGGTTTGAATTGATTTTATTCCAATAGGCATGATATCTATTAAGCAGTACATGGGCAGAAATTGTACATATTGCCAGAAAACAGTTGAATCAAACATTGGGGTCCTACAGGCATTATTGCTAACACATGTTTGTTGGATGTATTGATAGATCCTATGGGCAAGATTTTCTAACGCAATTATAACATTAACCCTACATGAAGGATCTCTAATACGCAAATATAGAACTCAGAATCAACATCACCAACGAAAGCCCTATAGGCGGGATTTCTAAACACAACATAGAACTTTTACAGTTTTGACTAATGAACAGAATTAACAACATAGATGAAACCCTATAAGCAGGATTTCTACCCAGATTAACCCAAAAGGAAATAAGAAGCCCCCCGATTTTACTAAATACCCCAAAATCTATTTATTACAAAGTTATTACAGACCAGATAATGATGAATTACATAACAGAAATATGGTACTCTATAGGGAGCCTTTATTAGGCCCAAATAAACCTGGGAACCAAGCCTTCAAACCAATTAACTTCGAGGCTCATTTCATAGGTATAGCATAGCCAAATACGAGTGATTCACCCGTAGCACATATAGAACCATGTTTCCAATGTGTCAAAGTTCCCAAGGACCTCAGGGACCCAGGGCAATGCTCACACCAGAACAAATATTCAAAGATGATTCAAAAGATATTAGGAACTAGTTCCTAGTGTGTCGGAGTTCACATGAGTCTCAGATGGACCCTGAGCAGTGCTCACACTGGGGTGGTTGAGGCTAGAACCTAAGGGACTGAGAGTGGAAGTTTTTAAAAGAGTAACAGCATATAAAAGAGGGAGAGACAGATTTAAAACAATTTTGATTTCAGAAAAAAAGAAAAACAAAGTTTAAGACAACAAACTTGTAGGCAGAATTCCACCAAGAAAACAAGCAAGGTTCATGCTCAAACACACAGTTCAAATAAGTTGAAGTCTGGTTAAGCTAAATATTCATGCTAGTATTTAGGACAACCTTGTTTAATCACATAATCATTTAGGCAAAGTGCTAAGGCTATCATTCAGATTATCACATGAATCCAGAAGGGTGCCAAACATGTTATAAAACAAGTTTGTAGGGCACAAATACAAATCTGCCAAGTTAGGATTAATTGACTAATTTCATGTTGGTAGTATCCTAAGAATGCAAAGTTCAGAACAGGTGAGGGATTAGCAAACAGTGTGCATGAGATAAGTTAAACATTAAGCTAGCTTTGAGGAGGATTCATATTATTCAAAGATAACCAATCTCAGAACTAACAGTATCAATTATAGGACTAAGAGAGAATCATACAAGCATGAAATTGGCAGAATCATGCTCAGAATGGGCTTTAAACACGATAGATTATAAACACAGTACATAGATACATATAAATGAATGACAAAGAGTAGTCACTCACCAGTTAGGCAAAAAATCAAGAAATACACCATAATAGTCGAGAGCCCAGAATTAATTGGCCTTGGCTTTCAGCCAGCCAACACCAGAAGCAAACGAGAGCAAAGAGAATCAGAATTAAACCCTATGTTTTCAGTGGGAGTATATTGATTCTCCTCTGTACTAAAGGGTAAAGGGGAGGGAGTTATATAGTAGTATAGTATAAATAGGAACACGGTAAGTATTAAACACAGAATCAATTAGAAGCTATTTTTTTAGGACAAATAATACATAAAGAAGGAGTTCAGCAAGTTAACAGAGAATAAGGGAATACAATCATGCAAGTAACACTTAAAATAAGGGAATACAATAGAGATTAAGGAAAATATCACATAAGAATCGGTTAAAAATAAAATTTAGGGAGAAATAAGGTAAAAATAAAGGAAACACGGTAGATTAAACAGAAATGAGGAAAATATTGGTCAAACACCAAAATGAAGAGTATCAATCAAAAATCAGTAAAGAACAAGGAAAGATCTCAAACCCTAGTTGAGACTGATGCCTAGAATCAGACCAAAGATGCAAGAATCATTCAATAAAATATGTATATGGACGAAAGATCGTCCAGATCTTCATAGAATCAGGATGAATCTACCCGTTATTAAGGTAGTTCTTGCCAAAAATAGGGCAAGAACTAAGTAGTACCATAAATATGCATATAATGATAAAGTAACACAAAATAGGTAAGTGAATCATGGATTGATTCCGTCTTTGAGCCGGAATCGGATAGATTTGGGGGTGACGGCGATAGGGTTTGACAGAGAGAGGTGAAGGTTCGAGAGAGTATAGGGACTGCGGGGCTGGGATAATGAGGTTTAGGGTTTGGGATGGGTAGGTTAATTAAAAAGGAGGGTTGTGATATGAGCCGTCGATCTCTAAGAGCAATGGTTGTGATTGTCACGACCCAATTTCCCACACGGGTCGTGATGGCACCCAACAACGGGGTTAGGCAAGACAAAGATTATACAAAGTGTTACCCTTCCCATATGATTAATTAATCCAACTTTTACCAGTTGTAAACATTTATTTACATGATATTAGTCGGCGAAATGAAAAATAAGACGTCATATACATGAGTCAAAAGATAAGCATATACACAGAACTGCAGCCCAAAATCCCAAAATGTACGCACATGAGTGCCAGGAACTAGTGTCACGAGTGTCGCGGGCAACTATCAGAATACGTAACTATATACAACCCCATAGTCTGAATGAAATAGAAGGGGGAAATAACAAAAGGAACTCCAAGGTGCTGCTAGAAAATCTCCAGGAAGAGCAGCTCACCGTGAAGTATAACCAACCCCGGTCAATATCTGGCACCGGACTGATGATCAGACGTGCCAACCTCCGGACCTGTACAGTCAAGTACATAGGAAAAGAAAGTGCAGCATGAGTACATACATAAATATGTACCCAGTGAGTATCCCGCCTAACCTCTAAGAGGTAGTAACGAGAGGTCTACTCGATACTCACTAAGGTCCGACAATAATAATATAAGTCAGGATATAAGTAAAATAGTAGGCATGTAACAGAGTACAATAAATAAGAAGAACTCACAGAGTTTCCAAATAAACACTAGAACAATAGCAACTTTATTCTTCCTCAAAACCATCATCAAATCATAAGTCGGGAAACAGTACCAAGCAGACATACGCACGTGTGTAAAACAATTGGGTGGAGTCATAAGGGAGAATAGCTATGCACTGCCGGGGATCGACCGGCCCATACCAAGAGTGCATGCTCTCCGTGTAATCATATCAAGAGTAGCTATGCACTGCCGGGGATCGACCGGCCCGTACCAAGAGTGCATGTTTACCAATAATCAAGCCTACGCACTGCCGGGGATCGACCGGCTCATACCAAGAGTACGTTTATTGGGAAATCATGTAGTATTATGGTATAACTTCGTCCATGCACTGGCGGGGATCGACCGGTCCGAACCAAGAGTGCATTCTCAATTAATACCATGTGCAGTGCCGGGGATCGACCGGCCCGTACCAAGAGTGCACTAATAATCCATCGTGGGTACGGCCCGTTCCCATAAGAGTGAAGGAAACTTACATATCGCTCGCGGAATGTAAATTGCAAAGCGACAATATGCGTATACCAAGTATCAAGCCTACCTCACATATTGAACCTTTCCAATTATTTAATCAAATGGAATACTCAAGGATACAAGGCATGCTGTGGTCCTAGGCTGCCGGGACATAAGAGGCGTAGTCGCTATGTGCGTACTCTCTCCACGTGGTACGCACGTAGCCCCCAAAACAATACATGCAACACATAGAATACTTATGGGGACATTTCCCTCTTACAAGGTTAGAAAGAAGACTCACCTCGATAAAAGAACTCCTCGGACCGAGGACCGGGTCAAAAGATGCGCCCGAATGTCCGAAACTACTCTTGATGGCTCACAACTAGCCAAGCATAGTATAATTAAGTCAATTTCAGTCCCAAGAAGGAGAACTAACAAGAAATTCCAAAATTTAAGCATTCTTGACGATTCTTGAAATTTCGACCCCGGGCCCACGCATTCGGATTTCGAAAATTCTTGAAGGAATCAATTACCGAAACTAAGGATCGTAATTATGTGATTTATACAAGAATTCATGTTTTCAAGTGGATAAGTCACCAATTATTCAAAAGCCCTATAATTTCTAACCCATTTTATGATTTTGGTATTTTGAGAATTAAACTAGTTGAATTCTATGTATAATTGGAAATTTAGAGAGAAATTACTAACCTTTGATGATAAGATTCTTGGACAGCCTTTCCCCTAGCTCAAAAGCTCTCTAATGGAGGTTGAAGATGGAAAAATAAAGACATCCCGTAATTTTGGGCATTTAAATGAGGCTGCCTACAGGGGTCCGCACCTGCGACCTTGGGACCGGAGGTGCGGTCTCGCACCTACGAGAAATTGGTCGCCCCTGCGGAAAAGGGCCTGGGACCCTGGGCTCGCACTTGCAGAGTCGGGAGACGCACCAGCGGTCCCGCTCCTGCGGAAGATTGGTCGCGCCTGCGATGGGGGTCGCACCTGCGAAGGCCTTGACCGCAAGTGCGGTCTCGCACCTGTGACTGGGCGACCGCACTTGCAGTCAAACTAGATGCAGCTCCACCAACAATGGTTTTTGCTGGTTTTTGGCCTCGTGCGGGGTCCGGGAGGCCCCTAGGCCCACCCGAGCCCCTAAAAAAATATACCAACAAGTCCCAAATCATAATACGGACTCGCTTAAGCCTTCGAAACAGTCAAAAAATGCTAAAACTCGAATTCACACCCCCAAACCTCAAGAACCAAACTTAGGAAATTCTAAGTTTTCTAACTTCGCTAACAACGTGCCAAACTGACCTATACATCTCAGAACGACACCAAATTTCACAGATTACTCAAATAACATCCTTCGAACTTGCCCGTGCGATCAAATCTCCAAAACAACATCATACACATAGAATTAAACCTCAATATCCATGAATTCTATCAAATTTCCTAAAGATAGCAAATTATCCAAATTTAAGTCCGAAAAACGTCAAACGAAATCCGATTTCAACCAAACTTTACAAAAAGTGCCTAAAACATATATAAGACTTGTACCGAGGGCCGGAACCAAAATACGGGCCCATTACCATTACTTTCTAATCAGATTTCATTTTTAATTTCCTTAAAAAATTTCAGAAAACAATTTTACTCAAAAATTCATTTCTCGGGCTTGGGACCTCGAAATTTCGTTCTGTGCATACACTCAAGTCCCATATTTTCCTACAGACCCTCCGGGACCGTCAAATCACGCGTCCGGGTTCGTTTACCCAAAATGTTGATCGAAGTCAAATTTATTCATTTTAATATCAAATCTTGGCATTTTTCATAGAATTCCCTATTTAAGTTGTGCGGCTATACGACTAGACTGTGCATGTAAATCGAGGCAAATACAAATGAGGTTTTCAACGCCTCGGGGGTACAGGATGTGTGATATCATAGGTGATGACCCCTTTGGGTCATCACATTCACATCTAAAACAATTGTTCGTCCTCGAACGGACAGAAGAAGAAGTACCTGAGTCGGGAAATAAATGAGGGTAACGGCTCCACATATCGGACTCGGACTCCCAGGTCGATGCATCAGGAGGCTGACCCCTCCACTGAACACGAACAGAAGGGAAACTCTTGGATCTCAACTGGCGAACACGCCCGTCTAGAATGGCTACCAGCTCCTCCTCATAAGATAAGTCCTTGCCCAACTGGACGGTGCTGAAATCTAACACGTGGGATGGATCGCCGTGATACCTCCGAAGCATGGACACATGAAAGACTGGATGTACGGCTGATAATCTAGGTGGCAATGCAAGTCTATAAGCCACCTCTCTCAGTCGATCAAGAATCTCAAACGGACCAATGAATCTAGGGCTAAGATTGCCCTTCTTCCCAAATCTCATCATGCCCTTCATAGGCGACACTCGGAGCAATACTCGCTCACCAACCATGAAAGCCACATCTCGAACATTGCAATATGCATAACTCTTTTGCCTGGACTAAGCTGTACGAAACCTATCCTGAATGATCCTGACCTTGTCCAAGGCCTCCTGAACAAAATCCCTACCCAACAACCGAGCCTCTCCCGGCTCAAACCATCCAACCGGAGATCGACACTGCCTACCATATAAAGCCTCATAAGAAGCCATCTGGATACTCGACTGGTCGCTGTTGTTGTAGGCAAACTCTTCTAAAGGCAAGAACTGATCCCATGATCCTCCAAAGTCAATAACACAAGCTCGGAGCATATCCTCCAGTATCCGAATAGTTCGCTCGGACTGCCCATCTATCTGAGGATGAAATACTGTGCTCAACTCCACCTAGGTGCCTAACTCTCGCTGAACTGCTCCCTAGAAATACGAGGTAAACTGCGCGGCCCGGTCTGAAATGATAGATACCGGCACACCATGAAGGCAAACGATTTCCCGGATATAGGTCTCAGCTGACCTCTCGGATGAATAAAAGACTGCCACAGGAATGAAATGCGCTGACTTGGTCAGCCTATCAACAACCCAAACTGCATCGAACTTCTTCCGAGTTAACGGGAGTCCAGTAACGAAGTCCATTGTGACCCTCTCCCACTTCCACTCTGGAAGCTCAATCCTCTGGAATAAACCACCCGGACTCTGATGCTCATACTTAACATGTTGACAATTCAAACACCGTTCCACATATGCCACAATATCTTTCTTCATTCTACGCCACCAATAATGCTGCCGCAAATCCTGATACATCTTCGCCGCCTCTGGATGAATAGAATACCGAGAACTGTGCGCCTCTGCTAGAATCCTCTCCCTCAGGACATCAATGTCAGGAACAAACAACCTGCTCTGGAGCCTCAGAACACCATCCTCGCCTAAGGTAACATCCTTGGCCCTGCCCTAGACCACGATATCCCGAAATTGTGCCAAATGTGGGTCATCAACTATCGAGCCTTAATCTCTCCTAAAAATAAAGACTGAGCAATCACATGAGCTAAAACTCGCCGGGGCTCTGAAAAGTCCAATCTCACCAAGCGATTGGTCAGGGACTGAATATCCAAGGCTAAAGGTCTCTCCTCCGCTGCAATGTTGGCCAAACTACCCATACTAGCTGCCCGCCTGCTTAAAGTATCCGCCACTACATTTGCCTTGCCCGGGTGATATAGAATAGTAAGATCATAGTCCTTTAATAACTCAAGCCACCTCCTTTGTCTCAAATTAAGGTCCCTCTATTTAAGTAAATATTGCAAACTGCGGTGGTCAATGTAGACCTCACAGGATACACCATACAAGTAATGCCGCCAAATCTTCAAAGCATGAACAATCATTGCTAACTCCAAATCGTGCACAGGATAGTTCTTTTCATGAATCATCAGCTGGCGTGAAGCATAAGAAATAACCCTGCCATCCTGCATCAACACACATCCTATCCCGATACGCGAAGCGTCACAATATACCGTATACATCCCTGACTTAGAAGGCAATGATAGTACCGGGGCTGAGGTCAATGCTGACTTAAGCTTCTGAAAGCTCACCTCACAATCGTCGGACCATCAAAACGGGGCATTCTTCTGAGTCAATCTAGTCAATGGAGCGTCAATAGAAGAGAATCCCTCCACGAACCGACGGTAGTAGCCGGCTAAACCCAGAAAACTCCTGATCTCTGAAGTTGAAGTAGGACGTGGCCAACTCTGAACTGCCTCAATCTTCTGCGAATCAACATTGATACCCTCATCGGACACCACATGCCCTAACAACGCCACCGACTCCAACCAGAACTCACACTTAGAGAACTTAGCATATAGCTTCTGTTCTCACAATGTTTGAAGCACTACCCTCAAATGCTGCTCGTGCTCACCCGGGATCCGTGCGTAGATAAATACATCATCAATGAAAACAATAACGAAGGAGTCAATATACGGCCTGAATACCATGATCATCAAGTCCATAAATGTTGTTGGGGCATTAGTCAAGCCAAAAGACATCACTAAGAACTCATAATGGTAGTATCTGGTACGAAATGCAGTCTTCGAAAAATCGGAAGCCCGAATCTTCAACTGGTGATAGCCTGACCTCAAATCAATCTTAGAGAACACACGATCACCCTGTAGCTGATCAAATAAGTCATAAATGCGCGGCAGACGGTACTTGTTCTTGATGGTCACCTTATTCAACTGGCGATAGTCAATACACATCCGCATAGACCCATCTTTATTCTTCACAAATAAGACTGGAGCACCCCACGGTGACACACTTGGCCTGATAAATCCCTTGGCCAACAACTCTTTTAGCTCTTTAGGAGCCATACGATAAGGAGGGATAGAAGTAGGCTAAGTATCTGGAGCCAAATCAATGTAGAAATCTATATCTCGATCTGGAGGCATGCCTCGAAGGTCTGAAGGAAACACATTTGGAAACTCTCGAACAACAAGCACTGATTTGATGGTAGGAGACTCGACAGTGGTGTCTCGCACATAACTTAGATAAGACAGACACCCTTTCTCGACCATATGCCAAGCTTTCATGAAGGAAATGACCCGGCTGAAGGTACTAAATGAAGAACCCTTCCATTCTAACCTTCGCAACTCAGGCATGGCTAAAGTAACTGTCTTGGCATGGAAATCGAGTACTTCATGATAAGGAGATAGCCAATCCATGCCCAAAATAACCTCGAAATCGACCATATCAAGCAGCAACAGGTCGGCTCTGGTGTCAAGCCCACAGAGGTAACCACACAAGACCGGTAGACCCGATCTACCACTACAGATTCGCCCACAGGAGTGGATACATACAAGGGAGAACCCAAAGATTCTCTAGTCACATCCAAAGAATGGGAAAATGATGCTGAAACATATGAATATGTATACCCTGGATCAAATAGCACTGACGCCTCTCTGCCACAGACTGAAATAATACCTGTAATCACAGCGTCTGATGCCATTGCGTCTGCCCTGGCAGGAATAGAATAAAATCTGACTGGAGCACCTCATGACTGAGCTCTCCCAGCACAGGCTGGAGCTGAACGACCCCCTCCTAACTGGCCTCCCCCTCTAGGATGGCCCCTGCCAACCTGACCCCCACCCCTAGGTGGTTGTGCTGTTGTTGCTGAAGACCTACGATGGTGACTATGTTGTACGGCCTTGCCACGATATTTGGGATACTGCCTGATCATATGGTCCAGCTCCCCACACTCGAAACAACCTCTACGTGCCATAGTTTGGTGTCCTGAAGAAGAAGAATCCTGAATGGCTGGGGGACGACAGGAATCATCTGGCATGGCACTAAAATAGGAACCGGAGGATCCTTGACGGCTTGAGAAACTGCTGGGTGCACCTTGCATAGCTTGAGGATGATAAGAATGCTCTGGCATAGCACTAAACTGGGGCCTGACTGGAACAACCCCAGGAGGTAGTGAAGGTGTTGAATAGGAAGGCCTGTTGGACTGTCTACCTCCAAACTGACCCCAGCCCCTGGCTGGAGTACCCCTGAAGTCACCTGTAAACCTACCCCTCTTGCCCTGCTAACCTGGCTGACTCTGCTCCCTGCTCCCTGCTCCTCACACGGTAACCCTCGATACGTCGAGCTATCTCGACTACGAGCTGATATGGGGTACCCATCTCCACCTCTCTGGCCATGGAGGTCCGAATGCCCGGATGTAAGACTGCCACAAACCGTCGAACCCTCTCTGCATCTGTGGGCAATATCATGAGAGCATGGCGAGATAAACTCTGAAAACCTCGCCTCATAATTTGTCTCGGACATCTTTCCCTGCTCTAACCTCTCGAACTGACCCCGAAGATCCTCCCTCTCAAACGGTGGAAGGTATCTATCGAAGAATAACTTGGTGAACTAACTCCAAGTGATAGGAGAAGAATCCGCTGACCTACTAAGAACATATGACTGCCACCAACAGCGAGCTCTGCCCTCAAGCTGGAATGTGGCAAAGTCCACCCCATGTGACTCCAATATCCTCATATTGTGCAGTCTGTCCCTGCATCTGTCAATAAAATCATGCGCATCCTCACCCCGCTCACCCCCGAAGGTTGGCGGGCAAAGTCGGGTCCATCTATCAAGCATCTTTTGCTGGTCCCCCTCTGCAACTGGCCTGGGCTCTGGTACTGCCACCCCAGGCTGAACCCCGATCACGGGTGGGATATCTAGGGTATGATGTACTGATGTTGTTGCCCCTATATCCTGAGCGGTAGGGGTCTGGACTCCCCCCTCCCCCCCTGCCTGAGAAGTAGCAAGATCTGATGGAAGTACACCTGCCTGCGACATGGTATCCATAAATCTCAACATACGGCCCATGACCTCTTGGAAGCCCGGCGCCGTCAATAATTTCAGCTGGTGATGGATCATCCCGCTCCTCAATATACGGATCCTCAACCGGTGCAACCGGTGTATCTCTAGAACGCCCTCGTCCCCTACCACGGGCAGGTGCTCTACCTCTGCCCCTACCACGGCCTCGAGCGGCGGGGGCGGCACCCTCTCCCGGGTCAGGCACATGAGATGCACGCGTCCTCACCATCTGTGAGAGAATAGAAGCACGAATTTAGTAAGTCATAGACTGCACGACAGAGTAAGAACAAATCATCCCGCTCCTCAATATACGGATCCTCAATCGGTGCAACTGGGGTAGCTCTAGGACGCCCTCATCCCCTACCACGGGCAGGTGCTCTACATCTTCCCCTACCATAGCCTCGAGCGGCGGGAGCGGCACCCTCTCCCGGGTCAGGCACTTGATATGCACGCGTCCTTACCATCTGTGAGAGAATAGAAGCATGAATTTAGTAAGTCATAGACTGCACGACAGAGTAAGAACAAATAGAGGTTTCCTAACATCCTATAGCCTCCTGAAGATAACTACAGACGTCACTGTACCGATCCGTAAGACTCTACTGGGTTTGCCCGGGATTCGTGAGACTTAGGTGAACCTAGTGCTCTAATACCATGTTGTCATGACCCAATTTCCCCCGGTTCATGATGGCGCCCAACAACGGGGTTAGGCAAGCCAACATAGATTATACTAAGTGTTACCCTTTCCATATGATTAATTAATCCAACTTTTACCAGTTGTAAACATTTATTTAAATGATATTAGTCGAAGACATGAAAATAAGACGTCTGATACATGAGTCAAAAGATAAGCATATGCATAGAACTGCAGCCCAAAATTCCAAAATGTACGCACATGAGTGCCAGGAACTAGTGTCACGAGTGTCGCAAGCAACTATCAGAAATACATCAGAATACGTAACTATATACAACCCCATAGTCTGAATGAAATAGACGGGGAAAATAACAAAAGGAACTCCAAGGTGCTGCCAGAAAATAGCTAGGAAGAGCATCTCACCATGAAGTATAACCAACCCCGGTCAATATCTGGCACCGGACTGATGATCAAACGTGCCAACCTCCGGACCTGTACAGTCAAGTACAGAGGAAAAGAAAGTGCAACATGAGTACCTACATAAATATGTACCCAGTGAGTATCCCGCCTAACCTCGAAGAAGTAGTGACGAGAGGTCGACTCGATACTTACTAAGGTCCAACAATTATAATGTAAGTCAGGATATAAGGAAAATAGTAGGCATGTAATAGAGTACAATAAATAAGAAGAACTCACATAGTTTCCAAATAAACACTAAAACAATAGCAACTCCCTTTTTTATTCTTCCTCAAAACCATCATCAAATCATAAGTCGAGAAACAGCACCGAGCAGACATACGCGCGTGTGTGTAAAACAATTGGCTGGAGTCATAAGGGAGAATAGCTATGCACTCCGGGGATCGGCCGGCCCGTACCAAGAGTGCATGCTCGTCGTGTAATCATATCAAGAGTAGTTATGCACTGCCGGGGATCGACCGGCACGTACCAAGAGTGCATGCTTACCAATAATCAAGCCTACGCACTGCCGGGGATCGACCAGCCCGTACCAAGAGTGCATTTATTAGGAAATCATGTAATATCATGGTATAACTTCGTCTATGCACTACCGGGGCTCGACCGGCCCGAACCAAGAGTGCATTCTCAATTAATTCCCTGTGCACTGTCGGGGATCGACCGGCCCGTACCAGGGGTGCACTAATAATCCGTCTTGGGTACGGCCCGCTCCCATAAGAGCGAAGGAAACTTACATATCGCTCGTGGAATGTAAATTGCAAAGAGACAATATGCGTATACCAAGTATCAAGCCTACTTCACATATTGAACCTTTCCAATTATTTAATCAAATGGAATACTCAAGGAAACAGTGTTATATCCAAGCAAGAACATATAACAGGTAAATCATTTCAAAGCAGAATACAAGGCATGATGTGGTCCTAGGCTACCAGGACATAATAGGCGTAGTCTCTACGTGAGGACTCTCGCCACGTGGTACGCACGTAGCCCCCAAAACAATACATGCAACACATAGAATACCTATGGGGACATTTCCCTCTTACAAGGTTAGAAAGGAAACTCACCTCGATAAAAGCACTCCTCGGACCAAGGACCTGGTCAAAAGATGCGTCCGAATCTCCGAAACTACTCTTGACGGCTCACAACTAGCCAAACATAGTATAATTAAGTCAATTTCAGTCCCAAGAATGAGAACTAACAAGAAATTCCAAATTTAAGCGTTCTTGACGATTCTTGAAATTTTGACCCCGGGCCCACGCGTTCGGATTTCGAAAATTCTTTATGGAATCAATTACCCGAAGACTAAGGATCGTAATTATGTGATTTATACAGGAATTCATGGTTTCAAGTGGATAATTCACCAATTATTCAAAAGCCCTCGAATTTCTAACCCACTTTATGATTTTGGTATTTTGAGAATTAAGCTAGTTGAATTCTATGTATAATTGGAAATTTAGAGAGAAATTACTAACCTTTGATGATAAGATTCTTGGACAGCCTTTCCCCTAGCTCAAAAGCTCTCTAATGGAGGTTGAAGATGGAAAAATGAAGAAATCTCATCATTTTGGGCATTTAAATGAGGCTGCCTACACGGATTCCGCATCTGCGACCTTGGAATCGCAGGTGCGGTCTCGCACCTGCGAGAAATTGGTTGCCCCTATGAAAAAGGGCCTGGGACCCTGGGCTCGCACCTGCGGAGTCGAGAGCCGCACCAGTGGTCCCGCTCCTGCGGAAGATTGGTCGCGCCAGCGATGGGGGCTGCACCTGCGAAGGCCTTGACCGCAGGTGCGGTCTCGCACCTGCGGTCACACCAGATGCAGTTGCACCAGCAATGGTTTTTACTGGCTTTTGGCCTCATGCGGGGTCCGGAAGGCCCCTGGGCCCACCCGAGCCCCTGACAAAATATACCAACGAGTCCCAAATCATAATACAGAATTTCTTAAGCCTTCGGAACACTCAAAACAACGCTAATACTCGAATTCACACCCCAAACCTCAAGAACCAAACTTAGGAAATTTTAAGTTTTCTAACTTCGCTAACAACGTGCCGAACTGACCTATACATCTCGGAACGACGCCAAATTTCACAGATTACTTACATAACATCCTACGAACTTGCCCCTGCGATCAAATAGCCAAAACAACATCATACACATAGAATTAAACCTCAATATCCATGAATTCTATCAAATTCCCTAAAGATATCCAATTATCCATTTTTAAGTCCGAAACATGTCAAACGAAATCCGATTTCAACCAAACTTTACAGAAAGTGCCTAAAACATATATAATACCTGTATTGGGCGCCGAAACAAAAATACGGGCCCGATACCATTACTTTCTAATCAGATTTAATTTTCAATTTCCTTAAATATTTTCAGAAAACAATTTTACTCAAAAATTCATTTCTCGGGCTTGGGACCTCGGAATTCGATACCGAGCATACGCTCAAGTCCCATATTTTCATACGAACCCTCCGGGACCGTCAAATCACGGGTCCGGGTCTGTTTACCCAAAATGTTGACCGAAGCCAAATTTATTCATTTTAATATCAAATGTTGGTATTTTTCACAGAATTCTCTATTTAAGTTGTCCGGCTACGCGCCCGGACTGTGCATGCAAATTGAGGCAAATACAAAGGAGGTTTTCAAGGCCTCGGGAGTACGGGATGGGTGATAACATAGGTGATGACCCCTTTGGGTCGTCACAATTTAAAAAGGGTTGGGTCGGGTATCTAAGCGGGTTACCGACTGGGTAATTACATAGGTCATTTGGATTGGGCTTTGAGGGGTTGGGCCAGAGACTAGGTATGTGTTTTAGGTAAATGGGCTGAGGGGGTTCGTAGCTTTTGTCCGAAATTAGTGAAATTATGGCTATATTTGAAATACCCAATAAATAATTTGTAAAAATAATTAATAAATAACAAAAGTAGCACTTGTGCATAAAAAATGATTAAAAATAATTACTTAAAATTATAAAAATATAAAAATTCATTTTTTTAGAAATAACGTAATTATGCATATATATATATATGGGCTATTATTGAAAAATATGCAAATTTAGCCTAAGGATGCATATATAATTATGATAAATACATAAAAAATATTTATAACTTAATATGGGTATAAATGATGAAAATTAAATGGTAAATCATCATAACAATTATTTGAAATGCAATTAATAATCATTTATATAATAAAATTCAGGAATAAATTGATTAAAAATCTTTTAAAATTATGAAAAAGTACTTGATGATGTTAATGCCTATTTTGAAGGTATATATGTATATTTAAAAATATGAAGGAAAAATTGGGTATCAACAGCTGCCCCTCTTTACTCGAGAAGGATGAAAGAGTTGTCGGGTAAAGAAATGATGATCAATTTTGACCAAATGGGGTGATTGAAAGATATAGGCCGCATTCTAGTTTCTGAGCTGCCTACATATACTTGGTTTTACAGGAATCAGGTCGTGTGTAGTTCTGGATCCAACGGTGGAGTAAGCCGATGGAGTTGTTGCAAGAACATGCAAGATGTTCCAAATAGGGTTAATTGGGGTTCGAAACGGTTATGGGTAAATGAGACTAGGTAACAGATGATGAATGGTTATGTTTGAAATAATTTGAAGGATGTGGATAGAAAACGGAGCGGGATTTCTCCTGTCACGATCCAAAACCTATGGGTTGTGATGGCGCCGGACACCACTGTCAGACAAGCCAACCCCTTAATCAATTGAAATACCTTCCTACTTAACATTTTCGAAATCAGCCTTTCTTACACTTCATAACCAAATAATTTGAATTTTCGTAAAACAAATACGGTAGGGTTTCAACTTACTATAACAAGAGAAATACCAACACATCCCCAGAACCCGGTGACACAAGTACATGAGCAATTTCTAAGAATTTATACAATTATATAACTCTTGTCCGAGAAATAAATGGGACAAAGGCAATAGAAGTACAACGTAAAGCTATAGAAAGAAAGAGACTTTGTCAGCTGCGGAACGCCTCCGGATGAATGCAGCCCGAGTAAGTCTCCAGATCAATCATTGTACTATGAATGTACCTGTGCAACAAAATGCATAGAAAGTGCAGCATGAGTACATATACATATTTGTACCCAATAAGTATCCCATCTAATCTCGAAGAAGTAGTGACGAGAGGTCGACTCGATACTAACTAAGGTCCAATAATAGCAATATGACAGAATATGATGAAAGCAGTAGGCATGTGAAGACAGTTAAGTAGCAAATTACACATATAAAACGCTGAAGTCTGAGTAATTTCTAAAAATACGTAAATACCCACTCCCATTCCCTTTTTCCTCAAATATCAAAGTAAATGACGGTTTCCACTTCCTTTTCCTCAGATGTCCGACAAATCCATATCTTTAAAATAGTACCAAATGATTTTACGTACATAGGAGTAAGGAAATAAACAACAGGTGCATATCAAATAAGGTGATCCAGGTGATAACTGAAAATGAACACCGATGTATCTTATCCTCCTCTTAACAAATACCTAACTATCCAATTATAAGTGACTCGGAACTCAAGTGATCATACACATACCAGGACAAGACAACCGGTCGGAGTCATAAGGGTGGTCATAAGGAATGAGATCATAAGCTAACCCACGATCACGAATTATACCTGCGACTCGCATGCTAACTCGATAGTAATAAGCTGACCCACGGTCGCGCATTATACCTGCGACTCGTGTGCTGACTCGATAATGATAAGTTAACCCACTATCACGCATCATGCCTTCGACTTATGTGCTGACTTGATAATAATAAGCTGACCCACAGTCGCGCATCATACCTACGACTAGTGTGTTGACTTGATAACAAGTGCATATATATATATATATATATATATATATATATATATATATATATATATATATATATATATATATATATATATATATATATATATATATATATATATATATAAGTAGTGTACCGACTCAATAGTGAACTCAACAGGATGTGCCAATACCACGAATAATCGACTGGGATTTAAATCACAATGACTTATGTTTCCATATCATTTCAGCAGTACTATACAATTCATAACACATACAAAGTACAGGTAGGGCACATAGAGGCATGCTTGTGAATCCTAAGGCTACCCGACATAGCAATATAGTCTCCACGTACGGACTCTTGTCACTCGGTACGTACGTGGCCCCCACCACATGAATACACAACAATAAGGAACTTATGGGGACATTTCCCCCTTACAAGATTAGAAAGGAGAGTCACCTCGCTCCGAAGATTCATCACCGGCTTCCAAGCCTCTACGGCGTCTTCAAAGGATGCGCAACGCCCCCAAACTATTCGAATAATGATAATTCAATGAAAATATACACAATAGATCATAACAAATTCAAATTACAAGGTCCCTCAACCCGGCTCAATGAAATGACCAAACTGCCCTCGGGCCGACGTGCCTGGACTCCGAAGTTTCTTGAAGAAGAACCCAACCCGAAGATTTACTAATGCATTTATACAACTTACCCCAATAATTAAGCTCAATTCATTGCTAAAATCGAATTTACCAAATTCTAGATTTCTTTTAAATTTTCCTCAAAGTTTTCCCCAATTCTCACATCAAAACCATGTAAGAACTTTGTATTAATCTTAGAAATGAGTAGAATCCTCTTACCTCTGAAGCTTGATGAAATCCCTCTTGAAATGCTCTCCAAATTCGTCCATAGCTTTTGAAAAATGAAAGAGAATTGCCAAAAATCCCGTTTTAAACAACACTGCCCAGATCTTTCCTATCCGCGATCGCGAGAATGCCTTCGCGATCGCGTAGGCCAAGCTCGAGCCTTCTTCGCGATCGCATTGCAACTCTTGCGATCGCGTAGGCCAACTAGAAGCACTCCAAATTCCTTTTTGGCGATCGCAGCTCCCCGCATGTGATCGCACAAGCCTGCCCAGCCCTTCAGCGCGATCGCACACCAGCACCCGTGATCGCATAGGCCAAAATCCTTGCCCCTCAGTTCCTTCTCCGCGATCGCATAGATAAGGCTGCGATCGCATAGGACACCAGCAGCACCAGAAACCAGCAACAGCAAATCACTCCGAAATGACCCAAAAACACCTCGAAACACACCCAGGACCCCGTCAAAACACACGATTCAGACCCATAAAATCCCACGAACTTGCTCGAAGCTTCAAATTGCCTTAAACAACGCCAAAATCACGATTTGCATAAGAATTCAACTTAATGAACTTTGAAATTTCCAACTCTCACATCTGATGCCGAAACCTATCAAACCACGTCTGATTGATCTCAGATTTTGCATACAAGTCATATTCGACATTACAGACCTGCTCCAACTTGAGGAATCGCATTCTGACCTTGATATCAAAACTTCCACTTAAGGTCGAATTTCCCAAGAGCCTTCAAATTTCTATCTTTAGCCAAATGACCTCCGGACATCTGAATTCAGTTCTGACCGCGCTCCCAACTCCAGAATCATCATACGGAGCTATTCCCAGACTCAGAATCCCAAACGGACATCAACCTCACTGATATGCACTTCAAGCCCAAATTCATGAAATCATTCTAAAATGCTAACTTCCACAATATACATCGAAACGCTCTCGGGTTATCCAAAACCCGATCCGGACATATACCCAAGTTCGAAATCATCATACAAACCTTCTAGAACCTTCAAATCCTGATTCGGAGATCGTTTACTCAAAGTTCCAATCTTAGTTGATTTCACCAACTTAAGGCTTCTGAAATGAGAATTTCTTTCCAAACCAACTCTAAACTTCCTGAAATTCAATTCCGACCATGCCCACGGGTCATAATACCTAAAATGAAGCTGCTCACGGACTCAAACGCTGAACGAAACGCTAGGGCTCAAAATGACCGGGCGGGTCATTACATTCTCCCTCACTTAAACTGACATTCGTCCTCGAACGTGCTAAGAACTGCTCTGGAGTTACCTGAAATCACTCTTTAACATTTCGAGCACCTGCCCGTGCTACCACAACGGAGGAAATGTGCAGAAATTCATACCCAACTACAAAGTTAACAAGTCATTGAATATCTCATCTTTATTAGAATCATCACCTCATTATGAACCTGAATAACGGTATTTGTTCTTTAATATACACTTCACATAACCGTATCGCACTGATCCCTGATCCAAAAATCTCGTCTCATCTAGAATGAACTGCTCAGACAACAAATCACACCCAAACATGACCAACAGCCTCACATGATACCACATCGCGCCAATAGGCCATAACTCGAACATGGTAAATAAGAAATGACTCAGGAAGGAACTATTCAACTCACGCAACTAATATGAATTCTTATCAGAAAATAGAAAGTAAGACACAAGAAAGTAAATATAGGAACCTTACTCATCATCACACTATTGCGGCGTGCAACCTGATCCAGATAACATAACCGTGGCGGCGTGCCACCCGATCCAAATATCATGCCCGTGGCGGCGTTCCACCCGATCCAATAACAAAGAATTCACGTAAGGAAACATACACGAAGCTGAAGTGCTAACAATTATAATCTTAGAATATCGATTATAAGCATGCTAAGTGCATAATACCATCTTGGGGAGACTGATAAAGCCATATGCTTACAAAACACGAGCATAACTGATGTGAAACATATATATATACACACTCTGGACCTCGAGAGTTATCCTGCTCACATAACATCCCCACTACGCGGGACCTAAACAGATAGGAACTTATCGAGCCGTTTCACAACTCACACGGCACAATCGTAATAACACATGAATTTGGCAAAGACGGATCAACACCTGATATCCCCAACACCCCTCCTTGAGGAGCGCTATACTGAAATAAACATGTCTGGCTCATACAGAGCCCACATTCATACTTAAATCCATCCACAAACACGAGTCTACCTTGCTCGCACCAAACTAAGCTAATAGCTTTTCCTAGGTCCACATTAACCCACTTTCTCTCATAATACGCGAGAACAACCATCATAGCCGGGACAAACACCCCACAATCTACCACTGGCCATACTACGATGTAAGACAAATCCACAACCCATAACCAGGGTACAAAGCCTCCTCAACCGAATATCAATCTCAGGTGACACTGAAGATAACACCAGCTTACTCTAAACTTTCAAATCACTTTTCCTTGCTCTATCGAGCTCACGACATCCTCATTAACACCGAACCGCAATCTCGATTCTTACCCCCAGTACATACTGTTTACCGCACCTAACATGCCAATATGAGGTAGCGCAAAAATTTCCATCATAACTTCTGAACCACTAATAGGGCGAACACTTCATCATATAGAAACCTTTTACTTAACTCAATTCAGGAGTACCATCTCAACATATGAGGGAATTCCCCACAATCATCCAACATGAAAATCCTTAAGTAGTAGTCTATACCACCATAACCCTTCCGGGATCCGCCTACACCTGACAAGCTATAGAACTCAAATGCTCCCACTTGAAATCTATCATGACGGCCGACAAGCCCCACACACACCGGCACAAACCACATGCATAACTTAATCACACCGAAGGAACTGATCACTGCCGTAAACGTGCCATTTCAACCATGGCTAATCAATCTATCCTCTTTTAATCATCATCAATTGCCTGAGGAACAATAACAATTTTCTTCAACCCATAGCAAACTCAACCCTCACTCATCCCGAGTGACCTTGATTCACAAGACTATGCTGCCCAAATCCTGCAACCCGTCTCATACCCTTCTGATAATCTTTTCTTCAATCCGGAGTCTAGATCTCTCACTCCTCCAATATTCTCCTGCGTGCTGAAACATATCATAGAACATCCCAACCATTCTCATTTCTCAGAGATTACTCTATAAAAGCTCGATTCTCGATCATACTGCTGGTTGAAATCCTTACAACTCGCCCATGCCTTAAGCATAAATTCTAAATCTTCCAAAGCCTAACCCTGATCCGACAGGGCCAACTTTTGCACATATTCATCAAATCCCACGCACAATTACCATTTTACTCCTTTTTTCCTTAGCTAAAATAACTTGCCAACACACCGACCATCCTCAACCTCATGCAAAGACAATCCGAAAACCCAACTGCAGATGGTGGGACTCCCCCACTTAGCCCGAAGCTACTCCTTGCACCGCTCTAGACCCTGCTGAGATCCTCCATCCTTTGATAACACGATATTGCTCAACCAATCCGCCCAATTCTTACAAATTCCCTTGCTAGCACTCCCTAAATACTCGAATTCTCTAGCATCATTCACACATTCTATCTCCTACCGACTAGCCACTAGGACCCCTCACAGAACCTGCCAACCCCGCCATTGCTAACCTATCCCCAAAAAACAACCCGCCTGTAGAGATCACCCGCGGACACCTCCCAACGACGTTGAAATGCACGCTCTCTGCCACTTCAATACCCCATCCTACGCTCTGCTCCATTCACCAACTTACTAGTCTGTCCGCTCCTCATGGACACCCATTAATGCGCGACAAATATCTTCAAATTCCAAGCTGTGTTGCCGCTCCCCCACTTTGCGACTTCTCGATTTCCGCTTCTTACACATGGACTCCTAGAAATAGAACAACCGCCTAGCCTCATAATAGGATCATTCTTTTCCAACCTCTCAATACTCTGACCCTACGCAACCGAAGAAACCATAGCACCGCCAAACCTAACACATTCCATTCGATCAATTACGACGACTACACGCCACAGGTGCATATCCCATCTCAGTTGAAGATACCCAGTCTTACTACTTTATCAACTCCAACCAGACCATCCATAATCCGAATGCCTTTCGTCTGCCGGAACTAAAACACCGAAATCTCGAAATCAGACTATGAGAAGACCTCCCTTCAAACCATTTATCTTCCCCAACATATGGACAAACATTCTATCAACATATCGACACCGCGCAACAATCAATTGCAACCATCATCACTACCCAAGCACAGCCTTAAGGCTCCCAGAAACACAGCTACTGAGCTGAAACAACATATTACCCCTTCACCGGGCCCTAACAACAACCACAACTATTTACCCATGGAAGCATCTCGAATTACATTCGTAGCACCATTCTCATTTCCTCAAATCCCTTATCCATAACAGACGCTTTGCGACGCGTAAGATTGAGTAGGAATGAACATAGGCATAAGCCTAAAAGGAATCAACTCGTACGATGAAGAATCAAGAAGGTAAGTACTCCTGACAGACCTATAGCCTCTCGAAGATAAGTACAGACATCTCTATACCGATCCGCAAGACTCTACTAGACTTGTTCATGACTCGTGAGACCTACGAGAGCCTAGCGCTCTGATATCATGTTGTCACGAACCAAAACCTATGGGTTGTCATGGCGCCGGACACCACTGTCAGGAAAGCCAACCCCTTAATCAATTGAAATACCTTCATGCTTAACATTTTCGAAATCATCCTTTCTTAAACTTCATAACCAAATAATTTGAATTTTCGTAAATCAAATACGGTAGGGTTTCAACTTACAATAAAAGAGAAATACCAACACATCCCCATAACCCGGTGACACAAGTACATGAGCAATTTCTAAGAATTTATACAATTATACAACTCTTGTCCGAGAAATAAATGGGACAAAGGCAATAGAGGTACAATGTAAAGCTATAGAAAAAAGGAGACTCTGTCAGCTGTGGAACGCCTCCGGATGAATGCAGCCCGAGTAAGTATGAATGTACCTGTGCAACAAAATGCATAGAAAGTGTAGCATGAGTACATATACATATATGTACCCAGTAAGTATCCCATCTAATCTCGAAGAAGTAGTGACGAGAGGTCGACTCGATACTCACTAAGGTCCAATGATAGCAATATGACAGAATATGATGAAAGCAGTAGGCATGTGAAGACAGTTAAGCAGCAAATTACACATATAAAGCACTGAAGTCTGAGTAATTTCTAAAAATACGTAAATACCCACTCTCATTCCCTTTTTCCTCAAATATCAAAGTAAATGACGGTTTCCACTTCCTTTTCCTCAGATGTCCGACAAATCCATATCTTTAAAATAGTACCAAATAATTTTACGTACATAGGAGTAAGGAAATAAACAACAGGTGCATATCAAAAAATGTGATCCAGGTAATAACTGAAAATGAACACCAATGTATCTTATCCTCCTCTTAACAAATACATGATTATCCAATTATAAGTGACTCAGAACTCAAGTGATCATACACATACCAGGACAAGACAATCGGCTGGAGTCATAAGGGTGGTCAGAAGGACTGAGGTCATAAGCTAACCCACGATCGAAAATCATACATGCGACTCGCGTGTTGACTCGATAGTAATAAGCTGACCCACAATCGCGCATTATACCTGCGACTCATTTGCTGACTCGATAATGATAAGCTGACCCACTATCGAGCATCATGCCTGCGACTCTTGTGCTGACTCGATAATAATAAGCTGACCCACGGCCGCACATCATACCTGCGACTCGTGTGCTAACTTGATAACAAATGCATATATATATATATATATATAAGTACATATGTGTACCGACTCAATAGTGAACTCAACAGGACTGTGCCAATACCACGAATAATCGACTGGGATTTAAATCACAATGACTTACGTTTCCATATCATTCAGCAATACTATACAATTCATAACACATACAAAGTACAAGTAGGTCACATAGAGCCATGCTTGTGAATCCTAAGGCTACCCGACATAGAAATATAGTCGCCACGTATGGACTCTCGTCACTCGGTACGTACGTGACCCCCACCACATGAATACACAACAATAAGGAACCTATGGGGACATTTCCCCCTTACAAGATTGGAAAGGAGACTCACCTCGCTCCGAAGATTCATCACCGGCTTCCAAGCCTCTACGGCGTCTTCAAATGATGCGCAACACCCCCAAACTATTCGAATAATGATAATTCAATGAAAATATACTCAATAGATCATAACGAATTCAAATTACAAGGTCCCTCAACCCAGCTCAAGGAAATGACCAAAATGCCCTCGGGCCGACGTGCCCGGACTTTGAAGTTTCTTCAAGAAGAACCCAACCTGAAGCTTTACTAATGCGTTTATACAACTTACCCCAATAATTTTGCTCAATTCGTTGCTAAAATTGAATTTACCAAATTCTAGGTTTCTTTCAAATTTTCCTCAAATTTTTACCCAATTCTCATATCAAAACCATGTAATAACTTTGTACTAATCTTAGAAATGAGTAGAATCCTCTTACCTCTGAAGCTTGATGAAATCCCTCTTGAAAAGCTCTCCAAATTCGTCCATAGCTTTTGAAAAATGAAACAGAATTGCCAAAAATCCCGTTTTAAACTACACTGCCCAGATCTTTCCTTTCTGCAATCGCGGGAATGACTTCGCGATCGCATAGGCCAAGCCCCAACCTTCTCTCCAATCACATTGCACCTCCTGCGATCGTGTAGGTCAACCATCAGCCCTCCAACTTCCTTCTACGCGATCGCAGCTCCTCGCATGCGATCGCACAAGCCGGCCCAGCCCTTCACCGTTATCGCACACCAGCACCCGCGATCGCATAGGCCAAAATCCTCGCCCCTCAATTCCTTTTCCGCGATCGCACAGCAAGGCTGGGATCGAATAGGACACCAGCAGCACCACAAACCAGCAATAGCAAATAACTTTGAAATGAACCGAAACCACCCCGAAACACACCCGAGACACCCGGGACCCTGTCCAAACACACGACTCAGTCCCATAACATCCTACAAACTTGCTCGAAGCTTCAAACTGTCTTAAAAAATGCTGAAATCACGATTCGCATAAGAATTCAACTTAATGAAATTTGAAATTTCCAACTCTCACATACGATGTCGAAACCTATCAAACCACGTCCGATTGATCTCAGATTTTGCATACAAGTCGTATTCAACATTACGGACCTGCTCCAACTTCAGGAATCACATTCCAACCTCGATATCAAAACTTTCACTTCCGGTCGGGTTTCCCAAGAACCTTCAAATTTCTATCTTTAGCCAAATGACTCCAAAATGACCTCCGGACATCCGAATTCACTTTCGATCGTGCTCCCAACTCCATAATCATCATACGGAACTATTCCTAGACTCGGAATCCCAAACGGACATGAACCTCACTGATATGCACTTCAAGCCCAAATTCATGAAATCCTTCTAAAATGCTAACTTCCATAATATACGCCGAAATGCTCCCGGGTTATCCAAAACTCGATCTGGACATACACCCAAGTCCGAAATCATCATACGAACCTGCTGGAACCTTTAAATCCTGATTCAGAGATCATTTACTCAAAATTCCAATATTAGTTGTTTCACCAACTTAAGGCTTCTGAAATGAGAATTTTCTTTCAAAACCAACTCTAAACTTACTGAAATTCAATTCCGACCATGCCCACGGGTCATAATAACTGAAACGAAGCTGCTCACGGCCTCAAATCACTGAACAATGCGCTAGGGCTCAAAACGACTGGTCGGGTCGTTACAGCTCCTGTTAGGATAACGATTACTTTCCAGACCACCTGCAAATTGACAAAAATGCGCTGAAAGAACATATGTATAAATTATTGTGTAAATTTAGACATGATGCAAATTCCTTTCTGACCATGAAGACTCTCTTTTGGACGGTGAGGATAAAGTCCTAAGACCATGATTTCCCGGGCAATGAGTTGTATGGTACGGGATTAGCAGGCCATGAAATGATGTTCTTGGGCCATGAAGATTGTGCCTCCGAACCATGTTGCCTTTGAATAATGATGTGCAAGATTGAGAGATCCTCAGGCCATGGCATGATGTCTTCTAGCTATGAGCATGATGCCTTCAGACTATGACGCCTTCGGACAAGTTGGCTATATTTCAGCCCATGAGGTGCAGAGATATGATGCGAAAGGCAATCAACAAGACAAAGCTTAGTCTTGTGTAGAGTTGAGGGTAGAGCTTAGCCCTAAGAGAATAGAATAATGCAAGGCTTAGGATAGAGCAATATATGTGTTCATGCAAAGAGAGACAGTGCAGTCTCGTGTAAGATTCGGGACAGTGCTTAGTCCCATGCTAGGAGAAGGCAATGCTCAGCCTTATGCAGGACTCGATAATGAGCTTAGTCTCATGCAAGGGGAAGGAAATGCTTAGCCTTATGCAGATGTGGAGGCAGGGCTTATCCTCATGCAGGAATTGAGGCAGAGCTCAGTCTCATGCAAAGAGAAGTCATGTTTAGCCTTATTCAGATGGGGAGGCAGGGCTTAGCCTCATGCAAGAATTGAGACAGGGCTTAGTCTTATGCAAAGAGAAGGAAATTGTCACGACCCTAGTTCGCCCCCCGTGAACATGTCATGATGGCACCTAGTCCCTATAAATAGGTAAGCCTAGCAATGCGGAATAACAACATAATTCTCGGAATAATTAAGTAAAAACTAAACATTCTCAAAGAAAGACTATACATCAATGCCACATGACATATACAACCCAAAAATAATGCGGAAGTCTACACTATCACCCCAAAACCCGGAAACTCACGGGAACCATAGGCTAACAGAAAATAATACACTGCTCTAACTCCAGAATATCTATACAACTGTAAGGAAGGATAAACTTTTCACAAAAGCTAGAATAAGATAGAGACTCCTGGTCTGCGGACGCGGAAGATGTACCTCAAAGTCTCTATTGTATCTCTCAACCTCGGGGATAGCGCGCCTGAGTGGAGGTACCTGGATCTGCATATGGAAAACATGCGCAGGAAAAGGCATGAGTACACACAGCGGTACTCAGTAAGTGCCAAGCATAACCTCGGTCGGGTAGTGACGAGGAAGGTCAGGGCCCTACTGAGGTCAAACAATATAATAGGGATTTACAGTATGAAAACAGACAGTAATAATGAGTACAATAGTGAAATAAGACAGGTCAAACATGGCAGTAACAAAAACACAAGAACAGAGTAAACACGGAATATGAACAGCGCAACAACAACGGTAACAATGAGGATCTCCCAGGATACCTTCCTGTAGTCCTAAGTGCAGGGGGATCTCCCGGGATACCGTCCCGTAGTCCCAAAGTAAATATGCAGGGGGATCTCCCGGGATAACGTCCCGTAGTCCCAAAGTAAATGTGCAGGGGGATCTCCCGGGATACCGTCCCGTAGTCCCAAAGTAAATATGCAGGGGGATCTCCCGGGATAACTTCCCATAGTCCCGAAGTAAATATGCAGGGGGATCTCCCGGGATAACGTCCCTTAGTCCCAAACTAAATGTGCAAGGGGGAGATCCCGGGATAACGTCCCGTAGTCCCAAAGTAAATGTGCAGGGGGAATCTCCCGGGATAACGTCCCGTAGTCCCAAAGTAAATGTGCAGGGGGATCTCCCGGGATAACGTCCCGTAGTCCCAAAGTAAATATGCAGGGGGATCTCCCGGGATAACGTCCTATAGTCCCAAAATAAATATATAGGGGGATCTCCCGGGATAACGTCCCGTAGTCCCAAAGTAAATACGCAGCCACAACAAAAAGACATTCAGAATTAGAGTGAAAAAATACAAGGAAACAAGTAATTCTAGCCTAACATGCTTCACGTAGTACAATTTAAGCAATTTAAGAAAATATGCAATTTAGGGAAACTAGGCATGATTTTCTAAACTCACATAGGCTATAATTGCAAGTAGAATATAGCAGGTAAGAAAGAAACTTAGTCTAAATATTTAAAGTAAAATCGGATTTCAAACAATTAGCACAAGTATACGCTCGTCACCTCACGTACACGGCATTCAATTACCAAATATCACATCCTAAGGGGAAAGTCCCCCACACAAGGTTAGACAAGTCACTTACCTCGAACCGGCTCAAAATAAACTTAGAACCACACGTTTTCCACAAGTATCCGACTCCAAATGGCCCAAATCTATACAATTCAATTACAAATCATAAATAACATCTCATGCAACTGATTATACTGTTTAACACAAACTAAGGCGCGAAATTATGTAAAATGACCAGAACGCCCCTCGAGCCCACTACTCAGAATCGGGTAAAAGTTATATTTTCCAGACACCCATTCACTCATGAACTCATTTAACCAGAAACAATCGAAATCCGATGCCAACAACCCCACAATTTTTAAGAATTTCGGATTGGGAAAATCTCATCCCTTTCCTATGGTTTTTTTTTCTTTCCATTTTTGATAATTAACTAAAGAAAACAACAAAAATTAATGGTCTAACAATGAATTAGGATTAGGAAATGTTACCTATGATCCTTCTCTTCAAAACCCACAGAAAATTGCCCATTCTTGAGCTCTTACCCGATTTTTAGAATAATGAACCAAAATCTCAGATTTTTGGAAAAAAACACACAGGGAAATCGCACCTGCGGACTCGATCACCGCACCTGCGGAAAAAGCATCATAGGTGCGGAAGTCACTTACAGTGCACTGGGTCCGCACCTGCGGTCATTTGGTCGCGCCTGCGACCACTGGCCCAAGACTCCCCTATCGCACCTGTGATCAAGGCCACCGCACCTGCGAGTCCACGCCTGCAGAAAAACCCTCGCAAGTGCAAAGACACCAGAAGGGGCCTGGTACATCAGCAGCAAATTCCAATTTTCTCACCCGTTGAGCATCCGAAATAACCCCGAGGCCCCCGGGACCTCAACAAAAACCACCAACCAACCCTAACACCTCATTTGAACTAGGTCGAGCCTTAAGAACACGTCTCTTAACATCAAAATCATCGATTATGCATAGGTTCAAGCCTAGGAACTTAGGAAAATTCTAGAATTCACATCCGACGCCGAAACACGTCTAAACTCATCTGAATGACCTCAAATTTTGCACACACGTCCCAAATGACATGATGGAACTATTGCAACTTCCGGAATTCCATTTTGACCCTCGGATAAAAAATTCATTATCGGACCGAAAACTCTAAAAATTTAAACTTCGGCATTTCAAGCCTAAATGAGCTACGGACTTCCAAAATACATTCCGAACACGCTCCCAACCCCGAAATCACCTAACGAAGCTAACGGAACATCGGATTTCCATTCCGAGGTTTTCTTCACACTAATCCGACTATGGGAAACTTTCCAACACTTAAGCTCTCATTTAGGGACTAAATGTCCCAAAAACTCTCTGATACTCAAAACTGAACGTCCCAGTAATTCAATTAGCAGAAGTAGACTTGGGGAAAATAGTTAATAGGTGATTGGGTAGTTAATTCTTAAGATGACCGGCTGGGTCGTCAATGAAATGCTTTGACTTATGCAGATGGGGAGGCAAGGCTTAGCCTCATGCAAGAATTGAGACAGGGCTTAGTCTCATGCAAAGAGAATGCAATGCTTAGCCTTATCCAGATGGGGAGGTAGGGATTAGGCTCATGCAAGAATTGAGATAGGGCTTAGTCTCATGCAAAAGAAAGGCAGTGCTTAGCCTTCTGCAGATGTGGAGGCAGGGCTTAGCCTCATGCGAGAATTGAGACAGAGCTTAGTCTCATGCAGAGATAAGGCAATGCTTAGCCTTAAGCAGATGGGGAGTCAGGGCTTAGCCTCATGCAAGAATTGAGACAGGGCTTAGTCTCATGCAAAGGGAAGGCAGTGCTTAGCCTTATGCAAATGTAAGAGTAAAAGTGAAGTATTCTTAGCTGGCAACGTGTTTTGTGTATAGTAGTTGTGTTGTTGAGACGATGCCTATGATGATGACTTTTTCCTGCATCCAAAGAAAAATTGTGAGTTTTGTGGGGGAGGTTGGTTTGTGTCTTTGTCTGCTTGATCTGCTCCACTCCGCCCGAGGATCCTGTTCAAGTCATCATGGGTAGCATTTGGATAAAAAGTTAAGTTTCTTTTCAAAAGCATGCGTGTATAGTTTTCAAAGACATAGTAATATGCAATTTAGAAATCAGTTAAATGAACTAATAACTATGACATTATTAGAGAAATTGCGACTTCCGTTGCCTTCTGCCCCAGTTAATTAAGTGACCATCCGGCTATTCTGTATGTTGTTGTTGGCTGAACTTGCTTCGGAATTATGACCGAACCCACAAGGCTGCCTACATATCCCCTCTTAAATGGGAATAAGGTCAAGTATAGTTCAATTACATCATACAAAGAACAGAGATAGTTTACACGTAGTATCTTTTGACTGCATCTGAATTGACAGGCTTTGGCCAGATTTCTACATCCATTTCTGCGAGTATGAGCGCTCCTCCTGTTAATACTCTATGAACCATGTAAGGACCTTACCAATTGGATGAAAATTTCCGTTTGGCTTTATCTTGATATGGAAAGATCTGTTTCAGCACTAGCTGCCTCGGTGTGAATTGTCTTGGTTTGACCCTTTTGTTGAAAGCTCTAGAAATTCTATTCTGATAAAGCTGACCATGACACACTGCATTCATCATTTTCCCATTTATGAGGGATAGTTTCTCATATTTAAAGGAAACGAGTGTATTCTTCCTTCTCTGGCAGTGACAAGTTGATGCTTATGCAATTTTCCTTGATGGTTTCATAATCTCCCAAATTGACTATATCAGTTTTGTCCAGGTTGGACTTAGGCTTGTTCTCGAAATTCTCAACTTCTATGACAATTTCTTCAGGTATCACATCTCTTTCTTCTATTTCTTCTGAGTCACTATCCTTGTGTTGCATTGTCTCATTACATGTCACAGTCAGTGGTTCATCAAGATAAGAAATAGTAATGATGTAGAGAGAAAGATATGAAAGAAAAACAGTAATAATAAAACATCAAGCCATTGATAAATATTAAAATGTCAAACAAATCGATTTTCCATAACTCAAACGATGTTTTTCGAAATAAAATACTGAAAATATTGTTTAAAACAAAATGATCAAGAAGAATTATTTTCAAAAATAAATGATCCTAGCAGCCATGCTACCCCGGGACTCGTCGGGCCCTTGATGGTGTAGTGGTCCAGTTTCCGAGAAATGTTCCCTTCTCCACTATCTGGATGATAAGGCCTTCTTCCTCCTCCACCTCAACTATCATACTGCAATCCATATCTTCATCTTCTAAGAACAAATTCCTCAGTGCGGCCAAAGCTTCTTCTTCTTTAGATCCCCATATTGTATCGGCCTGATGAAAGGATTGGCTCAAATGCGGCACTGGTTGCTCAAGTGGGTAATATGGACCACGCCATGGCGGTGACCAATCATTATATTCCTGCCAGGTATGTGGATATCCAAGCCCAAAGGTTGTACCATGACTTTTCAGCTGTATTGGCTTGGCGATACCTTGAAGATTCTTACCAAGCCCCTTACTAGGTTCATACCCTCTTTATTCCAATATGCTTTCTATTTTACTACTCCACTACTTATACTTCAACACGCCCGATGTGATGATAAGTTTCTCTACCTAACTTCCTTCTGTTCTCCACTACTGGAACAGTCTGATTAGTGTAAATGGGATTGCTTCCATCTCCATAGATGATCACTTCCTGATGGTTCCATTCAAATTTTACATCTTGGTGCAAAGTGGATGCAACAGCCCCAACGGTATGTATCCAAGGTCGTCCCAACAGCAAATTGTAGGAGGCGGATATGTCTAGCACCTGGAATTCATCATCAACCAAGTTGGACCCATCTATAAGCATAAGTTGGTTTCACCAATCGTGGCTTTTTGCGACCCATCGAACGCCTTCATATTCATAGATCCTGCTCGTATTTCATGCAGACCCTTGCCCAGCCTTTTCAGAGTTGTCAATGGACAGATGTTGAGGCTGGAACCTCCGTCAATCAAAACACTGGCGATGAACTTATCCTCGCATTGCACATTGATGTGAAGTGCCCTGTTATGGCTCAATCCTTCAGGTGGCAACTCGTCTTCATGGAAGGTGATCTTATGGCTCTCCAACACTTGCCCCACCATGTTGGCCATTTGTCTGCTGGTAATATTGTTGGTTACATATGCTTCATTCAATACCTTCATCAGAGCATTCCTATGTGCCTCAAAATTTTGTAGCAATGACAGGCTGGATATGTGGGCGGGAGTTTTATTCAGATGATCAACAACAGAGTACTATCTTGTCTGTACTTTCCTCCAGAGATCATCCGGACCAATTTCAATGATGGGTTGTTTGATGGCAGCTTCTTTACTTGTCCCTCCCAAATGTTCAAGTGTGTATATCCTTCCAATTCTGGTCATTCCTTGGGCAGCACCGGACTCTTCCATCTTTGTTTTCCCTTTTCTCCTAGCTTTGGCAACATAATCCCAAGGTACGGCGTTGGAATTGAAGGGTGGTGTGGAAGACACCGTCACAGTGAAAGGTGTGGTTACTTCTACCTCAAATGGAGTAGGTGTAGTTGCAGGTGGTGTCACTTCTACTTCAAAGGGATCCGGTACGGCTACCTCAACTTCAATTGGCGGATGTACATGTACCACAGTGGGAGTGAGTGTGACTGCAGGTTTCTTAGGGTTGTCCCCTTCCCGAATAAGCCCGATTGACCCCTCAAGGTCCCATTCTTCATTAGTTTCTATTACATTGACTCCTTCACCCCTATGATCTGGGAGGAGATTGTTGTGTACACTGGGTGCGGCTTCTTTTGACTGTATGACCTTGGTATCAATCAGCGCCTGTATCTTGTCTTTCAGGGTGCGACATTCATCAATAGTATTTCCTTTCCTGTCGGAATGGTACGCACATGTCTTGTTTGGGTTGACCCATTGGGGGGAGTTTTTCGTAGCCACAGCGGGAATAGGGGTGAAATATCCGACAACCTTTAACCTTTCATATAACTGGTTGATGGGTTCAGCAATAAGGGTGTATTGTCTGGGTGGTTTGCGATCCAAATTGATTCTGAGTTTTTGATAATTCGGAGGAGCTGGAGGTGAATGATAATAGGTTGGTTGAGTGTTATAAGCATGGTAGGTGGTGGCGAATTGAGGATATCTGGGAGGTGAAGGTTGGTATGTGGGTGGAGGTGTCTGGTATGTGAGTGGAGATTTTGGGCCCTAGCTACCATCACTGCCCCTATTTCTTTCTTCTTTGATATGCCTCCTGATTGTAATGCTTTGTTTGTGGTCTGTAGCGCTTCAAAATTTGTCACCATTCCACTCTTAATACCTTATTCAATCCTTTCTCCGGGTGTCACGACCCCCAAAATAAACTGGTCATGATGGCGCCAATCGTGATACTAGGCTAGCCAATTCACTGTAAATGATAAAAATAATTTTCCATTTAATACATCAAATATCTACAATTTTCATAATAATTTTGCTTCTTAAGCATTTCAAATGCAATAAAAATAATTAGAACATCTAAGCACAGTCCCAATATTTGGAGTCAACTGTCATGAGCATCTAAGAAGTGATGAAGTCTAATACAAATCCTCTACTACAACAAATCTGGGAATGTAAAGTACAAATGATAGAGTAGGAAGGAGAAAGGGTAGGTTGCGGACGCCGAGCAGCTACCTCACGATCTCCGAACAATGCTCCAAATGGGGTAGCTCAACTATTGCTCTGCCCCGGTACCTGAATCTGCACACAAGATGCACGCCAACTCAGTAAGTAACCAAAGTATCTAAAAACATGAGTGTAGTGACGAGCATTTATAAATCATGAAAATCCGTATAATAAGTGACTGTGAAAATAAGTAAACCAAGTCAGGAATTTACATTTCCGAGTATTTCATAAAACTCAAGTTTCCATTTAAAAATCTCGTATAAAAACATTTATCATCAGAGGCTCAGTGTAAAGAAGAGTGAAAAAAAATAGTGGTTTCATAAAATATAAGCCCCTCGGGCACAGTATCACTCACAACAAAGCCTCTCAGTCACTCGTCACTCTACTCTAATAAGTCAATGCTCACACTCAGCACTCTCACTCATCAGGTACCATATAACAACTGCGGCGGCATACAGCCCGCTCCCATACGTATATATGTATATATTGTTGCGGCGCGCAGCCCAATCCATATAAAATGTATATTGTTGCGGCGTGCAGCCCGATCCATATAATAGTCAACTGCGCTCACTAGGGGTGTACAGACTCCTGGAGGGGCTCCGTCAGCCCAAGTGCTATATTGTTGCGGGGTGCAGCCCAATCCAATAAATATATTGTTGCGGCATGCAGCCCGATCCATATATAATGTATATTGTTACGGCATGCAGCCCGATCCACATATATAATGTATATATTGTTGTGGCGTGCAGCCTGATCCACATACGATAATATATATATATATATATATATATATATATTACTACAGCGTGCAGCTCGATCCCTAACTATCCTCTCATACTCGGCCCTCAACCTCATTACATATATAACCCTAACTGCCTTCATACTCACATACTCGGCTCTCGTCCTCAGTATATACTCATAACTGCCGTCATATACTCGGCGCTTGGCCTAATACGTATATATTGTTGCGGCGTGCAGCCCGATCCATAGCCACCCTCACATACTCGGCTCTCAGCCTGAATCGGTCACCCTCACAAACCACTTGGGCAATTTATCTCAACTCATGAATCTCAGCCCAAAATACTTTTCAGAGTTTTCAAAGCAGTGTGATAACAGTGACAATAACAACAACTTCCACTTGACTTTTTCCACTATTGAACCAAGATAAGAGATTAAGTGTCTCATTTCTCTCCAAAGATCGCTCTGATCCCGAGTCAACAAATCCAACACAACGTAATGAAGCTGAACCACATATAATGAAGTAGAAATCGGGGAAATGGGGCTAAATTCTCGGAACGACCGACCGGGTCGTTACATCCTCCACCACTTAAACATTCGTTCGTCCTCGAACGTGCCAGGGGTTGTTCTCCAACACCATCGAACTTCCACATAACCTCTCCATGCACATAATCGAGGTGATCCCACGTCACCCTATCCCATATAGGTCCAATAGCACAACACAATTGAAATT
Source organism: Nicotiana paniculata (assembly GCA_005239505.1). Lineage (NCBI taxonomy): Eukaryota > Viridiplantae > Streptophyta > Magnoliopsida > Solanales > Solanaceae > Nicotiana > Nicotiana paniculata. The sequence continues at coordinate 59,640 of ML319182.1, forward strand.
TCGAAATACGACCTGACCCATAAACCTTAGAACCAAATTTCCACTTTTGAAGTAATATACAAGATCAAAATTCAACAACTATAAACTGAACAGGTATGAACATGATAGATCAAGCCATATACGCACCCCATATGAAATCACATAATACACTGCATGACTCAGACACTTATAGCGGTAACTCTTAACCACAATAACTGCTCGGAACAACTCAATATCTGTACATAACCTCTTATCAAGAAATGACTCGCTCTAACACTTTCATATACTGCCGATGATTAAAGAAACACGTAGTAACTAACAACCATTCGTCCGATCAGTCAGACATGAAGCTCCCCCTTTCCAAACAGTAAATACAGTAGATTTCTAAGCCGACTCCCGATATTTATCCTTCCAACTATGTTGTAGACACTTCTGACAATATTCATTCTAGGTCCAATGACCTCTTCTCATCCAACACGACCACTCTGATGACATTACCCATCGACAAAATTTGAAGCCATAACCTGTGCAACTCGTGCACTCAATAGCAACATCCCAAAGTAATCAAATTACATGAAATATTCACACGGGAGGATTATCCCGCCATTAAAAATTACCATCACAAAATCATGCTAAAAGCCTGGCACACATTGCAAAAATTGATACACACGAATCCAATGCCAAAGGGCATACCCCTACATAACCTCCGCTACACTGCGCGTTCTCATCCAAACGCTGGTCCACATGAAATACTAGAAGCCACCTTGCCCAAAATCAATAACCGTTCGAAATTCGACATCAAGTACAAAAAGTGTATTGCCATAACCATGGGGAAACCGGACGATACCATGCCATACGAATCAGAAAGTGCATAATCAATACGCCTCAATCTCACAATACCCAAATACTTACCTTACTCAGATCCCGCTATAAAGCCCAAATAAACCCGCACCGTAAGTGCATATAACTAACAATCACCACACCTCGCAACACCAAAGGGTAGCTTGTAGATCACCACATAACATGAATAAACTCAATCACAATCAAATGGTACATTCCTCAAAAATAGAGATTCAGAGTCAGCAATTCCGACTCGGTGCAGAACACACACTCATACAGGCCTACCAATAACCCTGAATCAACTCTAGTCACCCACAACAGATAGATAAGTTACCGAAAAGTTCACAATGATTAAATCATGGTACATACTAACATCCGACTAGCTTTGCTCGCATCTTCACAGTTCACTACCACAAAATAACCTGTTTATGAGAACTCTCAGTCTCGAAGTCCATGAAGCCCACGTATTACTATATCTGATCTCAATTCCACCGCTCGAATACATAGCACATCCCTAATACTCAATAATTCAATAGAACCCATCCACCCAATAGAGTACATTACGACATGTATCTAAGAATTTCCATTACTCGAGTTATCCCCAGACTCCACCTCTGCACGTCATAACTGATCCTCTAATATACCTCGAACTGAAACCAATACAGCACATAATCGTGCAATCAACTTATTATTAACAGACTCCCCCACTTGGCTCAAAGACAACGATCAAGACAAACAATAACTCACAATGCCCATAATAACACAACCCATCTAACAGCTCAAGTCATCTGCAAATCTCGCATTCACCATTGAAATAGTCATTCCAAATTCCACAACCGTTCTAAACTCAATTACAACATATATCATTTACTGGTAGAAGAGAACTTACTACCGAACAACATAAGAATCACACACCCAGGACAACCCGTATGAGATACCCCTGTCGGCTTATCCTCAAACTGATATCTCTATCTACACTTCCGAAGATCATAACTATCACACTACATCCTCCTCCATCTAAACACAAACAACGCCTACCCTCGAAGCGTCACAATATGCGGTATAAGAACCCGACGATGATGGCAGAACTAACACTTCAAAAATTTTGCATTCAATCTCTTCTCTCTCAATGTCTGAAGCACAACTCTCAAATGCTACTCATGATCCTCCCGAGAATACGAATACACCAAGATGTCGTCAATAAACACGATGACAAAAGAATCCAGATAAGGTCAGAATACATTGTGCATCAAGTGCATAAAGGCTGCTGGGGCATTAGTCAGCCCGAATGGTATAACCAGAAACTTATAATGACCATATCTAGTCGTGAAAGCAATCTTCGGAAGGTCTGGCCCCTGAATCTTCAACTGATGATAACCGGAACGCAAGTCAATCTTGGAAAATATCCTAGCACCCTGCAACTGATCACACAAGTCATCTATACGAGGCAAGGGATATCGATTCTTCACCGTAACCCTGTTCAGCTGCCGCTAATCAATATACATGTGCATATAACCATCCTTCTTCTTCATAAACAACACCAGTGCACCCCAAGGTGACACACTAGGCCGAATGAACCCCCTATCTAGGAGTCCCTGAAGCTGCTCCTTTAATTCTTTTAGCTCCGCTTGTGCCATATGATAAGGTGGAATAGAAATAGGCTGAGTGTCTGGCACCAAGTTCAATACAAAAATCAATGTCTTTGTCATGTGGCATGCCTGGCAGGTCTAAAAGAAACACGTCCGGAAAGTCACGGACCACAGGAATCGAATCAATAGCGGGAGTCTCACCACTGACATCCCTCACAAAAGCCAGATACGATCAACACCCCTTTTCAACCATACGCCGAGCCTTTATGTAGGAAATCACCCAGCTAGGCACATAATAAGAAGAACCTCTCCACTCAACCCTCGTACAACCTGGCATAGCTAAGGTCACGGTCTTGGCATGACAATCAAGAACGGCATGACACGGAGACAACCAGTCCATGCCCAATATCACATCAAAATCAACCATGCTGAGTAACAGTAGGTCCACTCGAGTCTCCAGAACCCCAATAGATATCACACATGAGCGATACACACGGTCCACAACAATAGTATCGCCCACCGGAGTCGACACATGAATAGATGTAACTGAAGACTCATGGGGCATATCCAGAAAATGGGCAAAATGTGATGAAACATTGGAATATGCTACCCCTAGCTACGCGCATACGCCAGGATGCCATCAACGAATACAATAGCAAAGGAGTGATGATACAGCTAGAATACACCGCTAATCAAATGCGCGAACTCTATTGAGGCAATGATTGGCCCAAAAGACATCACCGGGAATTCATAACTCAACAGAATCCGCTTTGCTCCACAACTAAACAACATGAGAAGTCTTCCAATACACTCACAACTAAAATCCATATACCAAATCGAGACAAAAATCACACACTCCATAGTCCTTGCCACATTACCAGCCACTCACTTTGGCATAAATCACAGTCTGAACACATCTAATCATCAAATCACACTCACCACATAGGCATCTAGCCACAAAGTCCCGTCAATAAGGACATCAACGGACATATAAGTCCCTAAATATATGTGCCCACACACGAAATCTCAGCACTCAAACCACAGAATGAATCCGGCCTCAAGTCCTCCAAACTGGCCCATTACCAACATGTCACAATGACATCTCATCCATGGAAGTCACAAGCCATTGATGCACAGCTGATACCAAGCGCTCTCGGGCGCGTTCAAATACATGGAAGGAATTCAAGAATTACGTTCTTGGCTGAATAGAATGGATTCACACAACAAGAATTCAAGAATATGGTATTTTCCTAAGGGTTCTGCAGCCTCTCGAAGATAAGTACAGACGTCTCTGTACCGATCCGCAAGACTCTACTAAACTTGCTCATGACCGTTGAGTCCTACGTAACCTAGCGCTCTTATACCAACTTGTCACGACCCCCAAACTAAACTTGTGATGGCGCCTATCGTGATACTAGGCTAGCCAATTCACTGTAAATGATAAATATAATTTTCCATTTAATACATCAAATATCCGTAATTTTCATAATAATTCTATTTCTTAAGCATTTCAAATGCAATAAAAATGATTAGAACATCTAAGCACAGTCCCAATATCTGGAGTGAACCGTCATGAGCATCTAAGAAGTGATACAGTCTAATACAAATCCTCTACAACAACAAATTTGGGAATGTAAAGTACAAATGATAGAGTAGGAAGGAGAAAGGGTAGGTTGCGGATGCCGAGCAGCTACCTCACGATCTCCAAACAATGCTCCAAATGGGGTAGCTCAACTATCGCTCTGCCCTGGTACCTGAATGTGCACACAAGGTGCAGGGAGTAACGTGAGTACGCCAAATTAGTAAGTAATCAAAGTATCTAAAAACATGAGTGTAGTGATGAGCATTTATAAATCATGAAAATCTGTATAATAAGTGATTGTGAAAATAAGTAAATCAAGTTACAAATTTACATTTCCGAGTATTTCATAAAACTCCAGTTTCCATTTAAAAATATCGTATAAAAACATTGATCATCAGAGGCTCAGTGTAAACAAGAGTAAAAAAAACCAGTGGTTTCATAAAACATAAGCCCCCCGGGCACAGTATCACTCGCAACAAAGCCTCTCGGGCAAGCTCCTTAGTCACTCGTGACTCTACTCTCATAAGTCAATGCTCACACTTTGCACTCTCACTCATCAGGTACCATATAACAAATGCTGCGGCGTACAGCCCGCTCCCACACGTGTGTATATATATATTGCTGCGGCGCGCAACCCAATCTATATAGCCTCTTAGTCACTCGTGACTCTACTCTCATAAGTCAATGCTCACACTCAGCACTCTCACTCATCAGGTACCATATAACAACTGTTGCGGCGTACAGCCCGCTCCCATACGTATATATATATATATATATATGTGTGTGNAATCCATATATAATGTATATTGTTGCGGCGTACAGTCCGATCCATATAATAGTCGACTGCGCTCACTAGGCGTGTACAGACTCCTGGAGGGGCTCCTTCTGCCCAAGTGCTATATTGCTATGGGGTGCAGCCCGATCCAATATACATATTGCAGGGGCATGCAGCCCGATCCATATATAATGTATACTATTGTGGCATGTAGCCCGATCCACATATATAATGTATATATTGCTGCGGCGTGCAGCTTGATCCACATACAATAATATATATATTATTGCGGCGTGCAGCCTGATCCACATATAATATATATATATATATATATATATATATATATATATATATATATATATATATATATATATATATATATATATATATATTGCGGCGTGCAGCCCGATCCCTAACTATCCTCTCATACTCGGCCCTCAACCACATTACATATATAACCCTAAGTGCCCTCATACTCACATACTCGGCTCTCGTCCTCACTATATATAAACTCATAACTATCCTCAAATACCCAGCGCTCGGCATAACACATATATATTGCTGCGGCGTGCAGCCCGATCCATAGCCATCCTTGCATACTCGGCTCTCGGCCTGAATCGGTCAACCTTACAAGTCACTTGGCCAATTCATCTCAACTCACGGGTCTCAGCCCAAAATACTTTTCAGAGTTTTCAAATCAGTGTGATAACACTGAAAATAACAATAAGTCGAAAACATGACTGAGTTCACAATTGTTCTATCAAGATAGTGTAAAAGTACCTCTGAGGGTCTAATCAGGTCGGCACAAGGCCCCAATCATGGAAAATACCCCTGAGGGTATAAACAGGTCGGCACGGGGCCCCAAACATGGCTCACATCCCATAAACAAGTATAAATTTCTAAAATAAAGGATATCATAAGGTTTCAAATCGAATACGCGGCTTAATAGTCATTGCGGGACGGACCAAGTCACAATCCCTATCGGTACACTCCCCCACGCTCGTCACCTAGCATGTGCGTCACTTTATTTACCACAACAATATCAAATACCAGGGTGGCATACCCTCATGTTTAGAGTTACAATCGTTACTTACCTCAAAACAGCCCAAAAATTACTCGGCGATGCTCTTGCCCCTCGAATTGGCTCCCAAAATCTTCGAATCTAACCAAAACCAGATTAAGGTCATCAATATACGCGAACGGAACAAAACCCAATCGAAAGATATAAATTTTTAACACAATTCTCAAAATTTGCAAAATCCGGCCCCCAGGCCCACGTCTCGGAATCCGATAAAAATTATATCACAAGAATCCTTATCCTCCCACGAGTCCGTATATACCAAGAAAATCAAAACCGGAATATAATTGCCCACTCAAATCACCAAAAGAATATCCAAATTCTTCCTCCCATTTTTCCCAAAGTTTCTTCTTAATTCCTCAATTTGCATGGTGAAAATCAAGACAAATTCATGAAATTGAACCAAAAATGGTTGAAGAACACTTAGCACAAGAATCCCTCTGAAAATCTCGTCCAAAATCTCCTTCACCCGAGCTCTCGAATGGCAAAATGAGTTATGGCCAAGAACCTCTGAAATTAAAACTTAAACTGTCTACCCAGACTTTTACCCTGTGCGATCGCGAAGAGCAAAATGCTGCCCAACCAAACTAACTCTATGTGATTGCAGAGACACCTATGTGATCGCGGAGAACCACTTCTCACAACTATGCGATCGCGACCAGCTCTATGCGATCGCATAGAGCAAATTCCAGCACCACACTGCCACTCCAATTCTACTATGCGAACGCAACCATCACCATGCGAACGCAGTGACCCAGACTGCTTACACTACGCGATCGCACTCCTACATACGCGATCACAATTCAAAAAATCCAGCTGGTCTCAACTTACTCTACACGATCGCGGATGAACTCACGCAATCACAATGAACAATCACTATTGCTAAAACACCAAAAAAACAGCAATCTCCCAAAGACCAAAAATGTCCGTTTGAGCATCCGAAATACACCCGAGGCCCTCGGGACCTCAACCAAACCTACCAAAATATCCCATAACATCATTCAAACTTTCGAGCCTTCGAAACACCAAAAAAAACGCAAAAACACCAAAATCACATCAAATTCAAGCCCATGAACTTTGAAATTTCTAAATTTCGCCAAAGATGTCGAAACCATCCAAAACACATCCGATTGAACTAAAAATTTTCACACATATCCAAAATGACATTAAAAACCTGCTCCAACTATCGAAACTCCATTCCGACCCCGATAGCCTATTTTCCCCTGCGTCGCCAAAAACTAACTTTTGCCAATTCAAGCCTAATTCTACACCGGATATCCAAAATTCATTCCAAACACACTTTTAAGTGCCAAATCACCCAATGAAGTTATCTGAATCATAAAATCCACAATCCGAGGTTGTTTACCAATAAGTCAACCTCCAGTTGACTTTTTCCACTATTGAACCAAGATAAGAGACTAAGTGTCTCATTTCTCTCCAAAGATCGCTCCGATCCCGAGTCAACCAATACAACACAACGTAATGAATCTTAACCACATATAATGAAATAGAAATCAGGGAAACGGGGCTAAACTCTCAGAACAACCGACAGGGTCATTACACTAGGATTGATGATGTCGGAGAACTTGTGATTCTCAATGACCATTAACCTCTCGTAATATTGTGGATCCTGAGCTCCAACAAAAAATTTATTCATCTGCTCTTATTCTTATGCCGGCCTGACTTTTGCTGCCCTGACCTCCATCGAGTAGCATACTCGCGGAAAGTCTCCATTGACTTTTTCTTGAGGTTCTGTATGTAGAAGACATCCGGTGCATTTTCTGTGTTGAACCTGAATCTATCCATGAAGTCTGATGCCATACTTACTCAATTATTCCATTTCTTGGGATTCTAAATTATGCACCAAGATAAGGCATCTCCAGTGAGGCTTATCATGAACATCTTCGTGTGAATCCTTTCGTCCTTTCCAACGCCTACGATCTTGTCACATTATGTTCTCAAATGTACCTTTGGGTCACCCATTCCATCAAACATTTCGAACTTTGGAGGTTTGTATCCCTCCAGCAGTTCCATGTCTAGCTGAATGCACAGGTCCTCATAATTCAGTCCTTCGATCCATTTGCCTCCTTGAACACCCTGGACTCGGCTAGTGAGCTTCTTGAGCTCCTCTGTCATATTCTTAATGAGCAGGTCCTTCTCGGCAAATTCTAGTGTATATGAGACTTGTTGAGTGGAGTGGGGTAGGGTTTCAACATATATGGAATTGTTTTGATGAATGCGAGGGGTTTGAGTGTAGTGGTGATCATTGGTGAAATATTGAGGATCGGGGATAGGCTATGGGGTATTCTGAGGAGTGTGATAAGTGGTTTGCGGATATTGTGTCGGAGATGCTGGTGTTGAGGGGCTACCAGTAAAGGTAAAAGATTAGGATTTTGAGGAGGTGTTGCATATTGGTGGGGTGCAGGAGGATTTTGTGGGTGCTAGTTTGGTGCATTTTGAGGAGGTACTAGGTTTTGGGTGTTTGGTTGGTTGATGTCTGGGACGTTTAGTGTGAGGGAGAGGTTTTCCAAGTTGCGGACCTGCTCAACCTCCCCTTGCAATTCAAGTATTTTATGTTCCAGCCGTAAGACTAAACCATTTGGTGTCGGAGTACTCCGACCATCGGAAGTTTCCACATTCTCAGTGTGTGTAGCGTTGTCTTTCCTGACACCACTCATATCGTCCATCGTAGTTTTTCCCTTTCTTTTCGGATTACTTGGAGGAGGAGGAGGTGGAGGGCCTATGGATCTGGTGTGATATGTTGATGATGCCAGTATGTGTGAACCAACCTTAGGGAATGGGAATAATCAAAAAGAAAGAAAAACAAAAAGGTAGCCAAGTCAGTAAGAATTCTGGAAAAGTATTTGCAGTATTTAAACACACATTGCGGAAATGTAAATTCGCGTCCTAATTTGGGAGCCTCGTTGTGCCCGAGGTAGGCCTAGTGACAAGTAGATTTGGAGAAATTTAATGCCAATAACTGCCTCATTAATGTAATAATTAAGACGAATCTAAAACAATAATAAATAAATAAGTCACTAATGGCGTTTGCCTTATTACATTCGAAAAGTGATTATAAAACAAATAAACCTAATCTATTTGGTCCCAGAGGGACCTTCTCCAGGCTTGGCTCTCTTGGCTCCGGCGATCAGGTTCCCCAGGTCGCACATATCCAGTAGCAGGTATGCCCTTGCTAGATGTCCTCCTTCGTTACCCTCGGCATTCTGGCAGTCTATGACTCTTTTCCTCATCTTCCCTTCTAACTCCATTAAACACTGCTCCAGATACTCCAACCTTTCTGTTGACCTAGTAGCCATTTCCCTCCATTCATTAATTGACTCTGTATCAATCTTGTGTTGTTCCAAATGCTCAGCCTCAGACTCATGAACTCTTTTGCGCAGTCTATTATACTTCACATGTGCTTCAGCAACTTCATCAATGACCTTGTTCCCTTGACCGACTCCTGGCTCGACTATTCCCGCTATGCTATCGTCCAACCATGATGGTTTGAAGTATACATGCCCTGTGTGGTATCGATCTGTCTCTATGGTGTTCCTTTCCACAATGATCTTCAAATGCCACATGTGCTGAGCTTCACATTTGTATGGGATGTCATCATCTTGAAAATCTGCTTTGTAGTGACTCATTTTGGAGACTCGTGGTATGACTTGTTTTCTACCAGCTTGTCTCATAACCCTGGTAGGAACATAGGGGTGTATGTCCCTTAACCTGATCAACACCAGAAGCGAAACATCCTTGGATCTCATGATGAATTCACTGGTAGGGAACCATTCCAACATCCAATGAACCTGGTTCTCGGTCATATTGTCAAAAATTATACCCATTTTGCAGCATCCTCTGGTTGAGCAAACCTGTCTGGGATAAAGGTCATTCTTTTGGGGTGATGGAAAGCTATGTGATCATTCCACGGCCTCCGTGGAAACTCTTGGCAGTATTGGCCTCTTTGGAGATGTTCTAGCAACCAAATCTACAGCAGCAAGTTACAACCCTCGAAATGTTTGAACCCTTTCTGGCAACGATCCAAAGCCTGATATATTTCTTCTATAATCATAGGAACAATAGTGAATGTTTGACCTCGATTCCCTCCATCAAAGGTTTGGTCTGGTGTGAATCTTGTCCCTTTTGCTTGGAAACACTATCATACCCAAAAAGCATATGATGAACACGAAAACCCTACGATGAACCCAACCCAAGGAAGTGATGGAGAACTCCTCATGAAAGATACGATAGGATTTGTTGTGTCCGTATTGTTCATAAAGGAAGCCAAAAGTTATGTAGGACTTTTTCAAGCATACCAAGTCGTCATTCTTTCTTAAGCCCATCATTTTTAGAAACCCCCTGGGTGTGATTTTCTGGTACCAATAAACCAGGACTGTCCCAAGGTAGTCCAGTGAATCCCCCCATTTCCTCCAAAAGAGGAGTCATTTCTATGTTGCCAAAACGGAATATGGCCCTTTCTCTGTCCCAGAACATAGTAACAGCCTCGATCAATCTGTTGTTTGGTTGGATGTCTAATAAGGAAGGTAAGTTCCCGAGGACCCTTTTCACATGATTTTTGTCGCTTGACGGAAGGTCTTCCCACCAATCTAGCAATAACAGTGGTATGTTTCGGACCATGCCGAACCTGGGGACTTCGCGCCTCATTTTCTGTAAAACAAACAGAGTTAGACCATTTCCCCCTCCGGATTCGAATACTTATACATTAATGATTAGCATTTAGGCATTTATTTTCTTTAAATAATGCACAGATCGTGGTTGCGTCCGTTGGGATTATGGAAACCCCGGTGGACTTTGGACAAGGCTTTCCTTAAAGGGTTATTATGCGGGCAAGAGATTAACCCAGGCTAGGTTTGACCATGATGCATGTACAGTTATTATCAGAGTAAGGTTTCTATAGATGTCTAGACTAGTACCCTCTAGTGGACAACTTGAGGGGGAAAGGCACAGAACCATCGACTGCACTGTTGATCGACTAGTTTTACTGCAAATAAGCCTTTCCGAGTTCAAAAGGGTGATATAAGAAGAACGCATACACTCATCAAGTGTTGGTATGGTATTAATTACGCACGAGTGGAATATGATGTTGAGCATGTATTTATGCAAAAGAAAATAACAGATTGTCAAGTATTTGCACTATGAATAATGATAAAATGTGGTATTTAATAATTGTAAAGGCATTTAAGAGAGAAAACAAGGAAACAAGTCAGCTTCCATAGTAAAAAGTAATAAAACAGGAAAGAGAAATCTAGTGAGAACTAATGAAGGTAGGCAAATAAATTCACATAGAGTGGGAAGGGGAATGCGTGTGCAAGTATTAACGGAACAATAAATACATGTTCAAAGACTAATTCAAAAACAAGTTTTTTTATGGTAAGAGCCTAAATATATCCCCAACAGAGTCGCCATGCTGTTGCACCCCCTTTTTCTCGCGAAATCAGGTTTCAACATTTTTGGGACAAATCTTTTTGAGAAGGTAAGGCAAAGGAATTGGTTTAGAGTCACCACCTAACGGATTAAGGTGCGTTAGGGCACCTAAAGTAGATAACTCATGTTATACCGGTTTACATCATCAGAGATCGAGTAAGGGCTCAAATTACCTTGACGAGAAGGTGTTAGGCACCCCCCGAGGTCCACAATGGTGGGTCCCGGCCGAAATTAAATTAAGCGAATTAGTCTAAGGAAAAGAAAACTAATTAATAGGGACGGGGGGGGGGGGGTTCTAAGTTTTTTAGCCTATAGGATCACCCCATGCAATACTTTGTAACTCCCTCAAGTCGGGGCGTTACTCATGGTATTTAGCGCATACTACTCGATTAATATCTTTAAGTTGTTACCTAAAGCGCTCTAGTTGATTCCAATTCGTTCCTATGCGTGCACTACCCGCCCCTTACTTATGGCCCTGGAGGCATTAGGACCTCTATTTGGGATAGTTCTAGACCAAACCTCAGTTGCTCAAAATTGTAAAAGACTAGGCGACAAGCAAAACAATTAGGACTTTCAGACAAGGCAGATATAGGCTCATACTAACCTCCACACATAAACAACAAATTCACGCAATTGATTTGGAAAGCTTTATTAATCTTAAAGTTCCTATAGGCAGGATATCTAGGCGAGAAGACAGATATACAGAGGCAGTTTTATGAAGGCGAGTGTCAGGACCTTTCATTTGCCTAATGTTTTTATTCAGTATAATATCTAGTCATTTCAGACAATAGTGAATCACAATTACGAATCCAGAATCGTTATTTGATCCTATAGGTATATTTCCTAAGTGATTTACAGTGGCGATTATATTCAGAATCAATAGAATCCTATAGGCATGACTTCTATGAGCGAATTGATTTATATCCTCTAGGCATGATCTCTAGATTTGAAATTGGTTTTAGTCTTATAGACATGGTATCTATTACTGAATTGATTTAAACCCTATAGGCATGATCTCTAGGGTTGAAATTGATTATAGTCATATAGGAATGGTATCTAATACTGAATTGATTTAAATCCTATAGGCATGATCTCTAGGTTTGAAATTGATTTTAGTCCTATAGGCATGATATCTATTAAGCAGTACATGGGCAGAAATTGTACATATTGACAGAAAATAATTGAATCAAACATTGGGGTCCTATAGGCATGATTGCTAACATAGTTTGTTGGACATATTGTTAGATCCTATGGGCAGGATTTTCTAACGCAATTATAACATTAACCCTACAGGCAGGATCTCTAATATACAAATATAGAACTCAGAATCAACATCACCAACGAAAGTCCTATAGGAAGGATTTCTAAACTCAACATAGAACTTATACAGTTTTGACAAATGAATAGAATTAACAACATAGATGAAACCCTATAGGCAGGATTTCTACCCAGATTAACAAAAGGAAATAAGAACCCCTCCCCCCTTCCCCCCCCTCCCCCCCCCGATTTTACTAAATACCCCATAATCTGTTTATTACAAAGTTATTACAAATCAGATAATGAATGAATTACGTAATAGAAATATGATACACAATATGGAGCCTTCATTAGGCCCAAATAAACCTGGGAACTAGGCCTTCAAACCAATCAACTTCAAGGCTCATTTCATAGGTATAGCATAGCCAAATACGAGTGATTCACCCGTACCACATATAGAACTAGGTTTCCAATGTGTAAAAGTTCCCAAGGGCCTCAGGGACCCAGGGCAATGCTCACACCAGAACCAAATATTCAGAGATGATTCAAAAGAGATTAGGAACTAGTTCCTAGTGTGTCGGAGTTCACAGGAGTATCACATGGACCCTGAGCAGTGCTCACACTAGGGTGGTTGAGGGTAGAACCTAAGGGACTGAGAGTGAAATTTTTTAAAAGAGTAACAACATATAAAAGAGGGAGAGACAGATTTAAAACAGTATTGATTTCAGAAGAAAAGAAAAACAAAGTTTAAGAAACAAAACTTGTCGGCAGAATTGCACCAAGAAAACAAGTAAGGTTCATGCTCAAACACACAGTTCAAATAAGTTGAAGTCTGGTTAAGCTAAATGTTCATGATAGTATTTAGGACAATCTTGTTTAATCACAGAAGCATTTAGGCAAAGTGTTAAGGCAATCGGTTAAATTATCACATGAATCGAGAAGGGTGCAAAACATGTTAGAAAACAAGTTTTCAGGGCCCAAATAGAAATCTGCATTTAGGCAAAGTGTTAAGGTGCAGGATTAACAAACAGTGTGCATGAGATAAGTTAAAAATTAAGCTAGATTTTAAGAGGATTCATATTATTCAAAGATAACCAATCTCAGAACTAAAAGTACCAATTATAGGACTAAAAAAGAATCATACAAGAATACAATTGGCAGAATCACGCTCAGAATGGGCTTTAAACACGTTGGATTATAAACACAGTACATAGATACATAGAAAAGAATGACAAAAGGTAGTCACTCACCAGTTAGGCAAAAAATCAAGAAATACACCACAATAGTCGAGAGCCCAGAATTAATTGGCCTTAGCTTTCAGCCGGACAAGACCATAAGCAAATGAGAGTAAAGACAATTAGAATTATACCATAAGTCTTCAGTGAAATATATTGATTCTCTTTTGTCCTAAAGGGGAAAGGGGAAATGGGAGGGATTTATATAGTAGTATAGTATAAACAGGAACACAGTAAGTATTAAATACAGAATCAATTAGAATCTAATTTTTTTGGGCAAATAATACATAAATAAGGATTTCAGTAAGTTAACAAAGAATAAGGGAATATAATCATGCGAGTAACACTTAAAATAAGGGGATACATCACAGAATAAGGAAAATATCACATAAGACTCGATTAAAAATCAAATTTAGGGCGAAATAAGGTAAAAATAAATAAAGGAAACACGGTAGATTAAATAGAAATGAGGAAAATATTGGTCAAACACCAAAGGAAGAGTATCAATCAGAAATCTGTAAAGAACAAGGAAAGATCTCAAACCCTAGTTGAGATTGATGCCTTGAATCGGACCAAAGATGCAAGAATCGTTCAATAAAAAATGTATATGGACGAAAGATCATCCAGATCTTCATAGAATCAGGGTGAATCTACCCGTTATTGAGGTAGTTCTTGCCAAAAATAGGGCAAGAACTAAATAGTACCATAAATATGCGTATAATGATAGAGAAACACAAAATAGGTAAGTGAGTCAAGGATTGATCCCATGTTTGGGCCGGAATCGAAGAGATTTGGGGGTGAAGGAGCTAGGGATTGACAGAGAGAGGTGAAATTTCGAGAGAGTATAGAGACAGCGGGGTTGGGATAATGGGGTTTAGGGTTTGGGAGGGGTTGGGTCGGGTATCTAAGCGGGTTATTACAAGGGTCGTTTGGCTTGGGCTTTGAGGGTCTAGGCCAGAGACTGGTTGGGTGTTTTAGGTAAATGGGCTAAGGGTGTTGGTAGTTTAGGTCCGAAATTAGTGAACTTAGGGTTATATTTTAAATACCTAATAAATAATTTATAAAAATAATTAATAAATAACAAAAATATCACTTGTGCATAAACAATGATTTAAAATAATTATTTAACATTATAAAAATATAAAAAGTCATTTTTTGTAGAAATAGCCTAATTATGCATATATATATATATATGGGTTATTATTGCAAAATATGCAAATTTAGCCTAAGGATACAAATATAATTATGATAAGTACATCAAAAATATTTAAAACTTAATATGGTTATAAATGATGAAAATTAAATGGTAAATCATCATAACAATTATTTGAAATGAAATTAATAATTATTTATACAATAAAATACAGGAATAAATTGATTAAAAACCTTTAAAATCATGAAAAAATATTTGATGATGTTCATGCCCTATTTTGAAGGTATATATGTATATTTTAAAATATATGAGGAAAAAATTGGGTATAAACAATGTGTAGCGGTGTATATGCGAGGTGACGAGTGTATATACGTCGCCAAGATACTTGTTCCCCTGCTTTTTTGTATTTATTAATTATTTCATTCCATGTCTTAACTGCTACATGCTTTAAATGTTTCCCATGTCTTTATTTTCTACTTGTCATTTATTACTCTCCTGTTAATAATGTTAGATTCTCTCATGCATCCATGATTTACATCTACTTGCCTTAATTGACTTAATCATACCATTTAGTTGTCATATATTTGACTTGCCTTACTGCTTAGTGTTAATCATAGTGAATTCTTAATTTGGGACGAGATTTCCTTTCTGGTTCTGCTTCATATCCGTTAATCGTATAGAATTCTTGTGATTCGACCTGTTAAATTGATTGCTATTATTGAATTATTTATATTGATATGGTGGGATCGAGTTGCACGTCGCAATAGGTAAAATAAGGGTGGATTGATACGGTGAAATAAGGGTGAATTATTACACTAATTCTGGTTATATGGTGGGATCAGGTCGCGCGCCGAGATATATATTTACTTATTATTATTGATATTTATATGGTGGAATAAGGGAAGATAGTGTTGTACGGTGGGATCGGGTTGTGCGACGCAACAGTCTGTGTGTTTCTGTTTCTTATTGTGTTGTGTTGGCTTGGGTACATTCATACGAGTCTCTAAGGATTGGTATATCTGGAATTTACTGGTTTTTCTTCGGGAATTAAGTTATTTTCATATGTTAACTGCTTTAATTCTTTATGTATTTTCCTTTCCTATCATTACTTTTCACTACGTATAGGTTATATTGTAAATGACCCGTCTTAGCCTCGCCACTACTTCGTCGAGGTTAGGCTCGACACTTACAGAGTACATGGGGTCTGTTGTACTCATACTACACCCGCGTTTCTTGTGCATATTTTGGAGTCGGTCTCAGCATCGGTCTGTAGATTGCTCGGGTTGGCTATCAGTACGGAGACTTGAGGTACAGCTACTTGGCATTCGCAGCCCTAAAGTCCCTTTCTGCTTTATTTTGGATGTGTATTTTCATTTAGACGGCTTTACTTTCATTCCAACGTTTACCTATACTAATCTAGTAGCTCATGCACTTGTGGTATCAGATTCGGGATGTACTTACATATTTCAGTTGTTATGGTTTTTCGCACTTTATTTCCGTTCCATCTCAGTTATTTTAATAATTTGAATCATCTAAATTTGATTAGTATAAAAATAGCTTAAAATTTATCTAACGTGGATTGCCTGGTAAGTGAAATATTAAGCCCCATTACGGTCCCGAAGGTAGAAATTTCGGGTCGTGACATTTGAGTTGTCGAATTTTGTACGCTTAAGGTTGGCGTAAAACTTGCGAATCTATTCCTCATTAGCATCACACTGAGTAGGCATGAAGAACGTCCAAACGGTGGTCTCTAGACAGCCATATAAATCTCGAAGTAGCTCGGTCAATTTATCCTTGAAAATCCCATTTTCAAGTAGGACCTTATTTTTAAGAATGTTAGTGATGACAATCAGCGGACATGAAGTGACTGGTGTCATATTGTTATTTTATAGCATCTTCTTCAATTTCATGGCCATGTGTCGCATTTTCATTCATGTTAGGATCCATTTTCGAGGCTTAAAATACCTGGAAAAAATGAGTTATTCAGGCATTAGAATTATGTTAATCAATTTAAACCACTGCAATTTAGCCAAAGAATCAAGCCAAACAGGCCGTAGAAGCTTCAGTTGCAAAGTTATTGCCTTGCCGAATTTTTCCCAGGTATCGCACCTACGAAAAAATCATCATAGGTGCAGCACTGCTTCTGCAAAATTTTTTGCTTCTTCTATGTTTCACTTCTCAACATGAACTGGCACCTACGGAACATTCAGCCCAGGTGCGGTTCCGCATCTGTGACACTTTCCCTGCTTCAACGATGTTCATCAGAATTTTCAAAGCCCAAAAACTACCGAATCTTTTCAATTCACATCATGATTTTGGCATAAAATATATACTCATGGCTTAAAAATTAGTGCAATACATCAATATGATATTTTATTAACATGATTTCAAGACACAAAGAACATAAATTTCTCTCGGATGGATCGTCGAACACTTAACAAGCAAGGAGAGATTCTTGATCCTCTAAATCAATTGGGTAATCATACTTCCCTGAATTCTTTTCAGCAACACACAACACACACAATTTCACTTACAACCAATTCCTCACCCCTAAAACTAACATTGATAGAGTGGGGAAAAGGGGTTGAGGGAGAGAGTAATGGAGAATTAGAGCAAAAGAAAAAGGAGAGAGAGAGAGAGTGTGTATCTAAGAGAATAGGAGGAAATAGAAGTAGGAGAGAGGGAGAGATTACTTTGTTCCTCTTGGGGTGGTGGTTTGCCGGTGGTGCAAGAGATGAGAAGAGTTGGAGTTGGGAGAAGAAGGTTTTGAGTTGTACCTAGGGCTCGGAGAAAATATTTAGACTTTTACATGTTGAAGAGATGTTGATTCTTTAAACTTACCCGACAAACTGCATGTGCAGAATATTAACCGCTTCTGCTTTTTTATTCTTGAATCTGCACAAAAGATTCACATTTGCGGTGCGTTGAGTGCTTCTATGGTGCCGCATTTGCGCATAATTTTTCGCAGGTACGGTTGCACCAGGTTTCTGATTGACAAAACTAGGCAGCCACTGTTTTGGCTTATCTCTGGCACCTCAACCTCCTCAATCCAACTCCAAAAAATCAGAAACTTTGTAGATTAGTCAAAAATAATATCATAAAGTATTCTAAAAAGAAAATTCTCCTTTCGCAGATGCGGACTATTCCTCGCATGAGCAATCATTTTTGCGGAAATGCGATTTCACTTTTTCAATTCTTTTTTGTTCACTTCCACTTCAATTGATTTCTATTCTTTTCATGACTCGTTGTACTTGAAAATCTAGCAGTGCATACCATAAAACCTCATATCTAATTAAAGAATACAAAAACTAAAGTAAAAGAGACTAGAATAAGTGGTAAAACCACGACTTATTAGTATGGTGATTTTTTTTACTTAGGCGTATGTCCGACTTTGGATTTTAACGTTCCTAGAATATTTTGGCATCATTTGCCGAAAGTTGGAAATTTAAAAATTTGGAGAGTTCATAAGTTTGACCGGGAGTTGGCTGATGATATCGAATTGGGTTTGTTGTTATGGAACTTGACCGGGGTTTGTTGTGACGGAACTCAATAGTCATGATAGTATTGAGTATATGATATCGATTGTTCTCACACTATGCTCTTCACTTAATTGTGCAGATCCAGGAGTTAGATCAGCTGGGCATTAAGCATTGTAGCGATTGCTATGGAGACCCCAGGTAGAGCTGCGTCTGATCGCAGTCCCTGGGGTCTCCTTTTATCCTATCATTAATGTTATTGTTTCGAACAATGTATTTATGTGAATTGTTGTTTTGGTTTGGTATTTATCTATGCTTATTCGACTTCTAAACTCATTCATTTCAGTATTCTTATTATTTTTCACTAATATTTTATGAATGACTTGTCTAGTGAGTGAGTTAGGCGCCATCACGATAAGGGGTGATTTTTGTGTTTTGACAAAATGTTAAAAATTTACTAAACATCAAAACCAAAAGAAAAAAAAAAGGATAAAAAAACAGAAAAACGAATTATTTCACAATCTCCATAAAATGTAAGCTGGTACGTATCACGCCATTGACTCATATGATGAATGGGCTCAGGAAGTCAGCAATGGAACTAGTTTCGGCTTCTTCCACTTCTAGCAACTCAACTTCCCCTGATTCTCTTAACGAGTTCGAAATTTGGTCAGAAAATCTACTTTGAGCACGTGGGTATTGGAGTTCAGGCCAAATCAGCAACTGAGTCATCGCCGCTAACCGGAAGTAATCAACCATCTCCGGCTCCGGCACCTGCAATGTCCAAGAAAGGGAGGGATGGGTGTGCAAAGGTCGTAAGCAACCTAGGTGACGAGTAGATCTGATTGATGTTAAGGCTGCAAAAATATTTCTCAATAAAGTATATTGCTAAAAATTACTCCCTTCGTTCCAGCTTACGTGGTTTTTTTTTTTTATTTGGTACGTTACAAAAAAAATGATCCACTTTTAAATTTAAAAATAATTTAGCTTAAACTGATAATTCTACCTTAATGAAAAGATTTTATAACCACACAAATATTCAGGGCTCTTTCTTAACTTGTTTAGCACCACAAATTTTAAAAATCTTAATTTTTTCTTAAATTTCGTATCCAGTCAAACAAATTCACATAAATTGAAACAGAGGAAGTAATTACTAATAAAAAAGTGTAATAACATTAGAAAGGGCAAAACAGTCAAATTATAATTATTGTACATCAATAATAAATATTTTGAAACAATTAGTACAAATACATTAAAATATGAGAGAGAGCCGTAATAACACGAACCGTAAAGGAGATTAATGGTATGAAACCACACTTAACGGGAGGTTTTTGTAAACTATTCCAAATTAAAAGGGCCAATGAATCAACATCAAATAGATTTGTGTGAAAGCTTTCTTCCTTTTTTTTTTTTCTCACATCTCACAATTCTATATATTCTATTCCACTTGTCTAACTTCTGCAAGTTTGTGACTCTCTCACTTGTCACAGTTCTATATGTCTGTGGATACAATCATCCTTCTTTCTCAGGTCTTCCTGTTCTATATTCATGACGGAAATCTTTTAAAGCTTAGAAGGATCACTAAATAAAAGTCGAAGCTGGTCTAAATTGAGAAATTCAGGTGAGAATTATATTAGCATAAAGAAATTCGTATTTTCTTTTACAACTCATATTTCTTTAGCTGTATGTAAGAACTTCCAGAACAATACACAGTGAAAAATCTTCTTTAAGCTAACCAATGACTATGTAATACTTGTATGGCTTGAAAATCGATCATAAGAAAGGTCGCCGCAATTTTGGATATTTACCTGTGAAAGAGAGTATTAGTAAGGGAAGAAGAACTTGCAGAAATCAACAGATTTCCTGTAGGTGCAATTTTCCCCATATATGATCCCCACCTTTTTAAGTTTATGTTTCGCTTTTGTTTTTGTACTATAGTACCCTTCCAAAGTGGAAAAGGATCTTGATTGTCATAGAAGGAAGAATGAAAAGAACAATGGAAGTAATAGTAAATAGGAGCGAGAATTAACTTACATTTTATATCATCAGATATTTCTGACAATTTAATTAGGGATCTTAACAGCTAGTGATTCAACGAAAGCAATAATTGGCAGTATGCAACTTTGTGAATTTTCTTTCAGTGGTTTATTCAAGTTCTGAAGCTAAAGTTCCTTTTTTTCCTTATGATTTCCAGCTCAGACACGATCTTGGAGAAATATGTCACCTGATCCCATTGATGTTCGTGATCCGGTAAGCATTCTGCAGCGGATTGAGAATGAGCATGACCGTGACCGGACGGGTTGTGAAAAAAATAGAACAAGGGCTGTTAAGACAGAGCTATGGTTTCTGGGTATATTTCTGCGCATGAAGCCTGACCCGCTGCAAATGGACATCAGAAGTTTCATGGATGATGCAGGAGCTCAATTCCTATCTGATTACTACATCATCTTGGATGGAAAAGAGCCTCATAATTTTGATGCTAACTGCTCTAATGTGCTTGCGAAGATTCAGCATTACAAGCAGAGTAGAAGAGCTGATATTTCAAATCTAGAAATTTCAAGCACCAGTCCTCTGTCCCACGAACTCTTGGTGGAATTCACAGAAAACATTGTTCATAATCTTAAGGATTTGCTGATTGTTTGTTGTGGTGAACCACCAGCCTTGCGTGCTGATTTATTCAGCATGTATTCTCAAGTCAATGATCAAATGGAAGTGGTCGAAAAGGAGTTGAGAGCACTCAAGAACTTTGTTGTCTTTGTGGGGAAAATATGCAGTGCAGAACTCCAAAGCTGCTGGCAAACTTTCTTGCGTCATGCTGAACATGTGGTTACCCTCGTAGCAATTATTTTCTTCTTGTATATGCCTAACCTCAACGATGTAAAATCTGTGTCTCTAGAATTCACTGATTTGCTTTCTGGTATGCTGCAAAAGCGGATCAAGCCTATTGAGCCACAGGTCCGCAACATCTATACTGACGTCCTGAGAGATTTGAGGTCATCAAACACTCCTCCTATGTCCTCAATTGAACCGGCTGCTGGATTCATCAACACTCTTCTACACATATCAGACGATTTAAGAGCACATTGTACCTTGAATAAGGTTCAAACAGAAACCCTCCTTGAGCTGCTTAACACATTGAGAAATATTCTTGATGAGCTGGCGTTGACAATCAACATTCAGGATAAGATGAGGGTTCGTTTCTTCAGACGAGTTGAGACATTGGTCATTGATGCTGGAGTTATTGTTTACTCATTATATGATAGCACCAAGAGTAAAGATGATCGAGACCAAGACCTCCTTCTTTTGGCTGACAAGATTCAGCTTGTCAAGAAACAAATTTACCTCGACATCCGAGAGGTGATACAGTCCCATTTGCCTAAGAATGATGTGTTGGGCATTTTTGTATTCCTTCTTGAGAGCTTGAAGGAGCTTCTTCGTAGCCATTCTGATTCACTTGCTTCTGTGAAGAACCAACTTGATGTGGTTCTTGAGGAGCTTCAACTTTACCAACCTTTTCTCAACGGCATAGCAGAAAAAGGCAATAATAAAAATGATGAGCTTCAAAATCTTGCTAAAAGAATTACTGCTAAGGCATATGAGGTCGAGTACATAGTTGACTCTTTTATAGTAGGAGATATTCCTCTTACTTATCTTACAGTATGGCTTTCAGAAATATTATGGGAGATTAACCTTATTAACAAAGAGTTGCTCAAATCCTCAGAAATGAAAATGAGTGAAATTGCTTCTCCTGCTGCCAACGAAGAATTGGTGGGTTTTAACGATGTGAGGAAAACTATATCTGATCTACTACTTGAAGGATCACCACAGCTAGATGTTGTTTCTATTGTCGGTATGCCTGGAACCGGTAAAACGACCCTTGCTCGAAGTTTTATCAATGATAGGTCAACTAATTCTCATTTCAGTTTTCTAGCAGAATGTCGTGTTTCACAGGTATACACTCGTAGAGACTTGCTGCTTTCTCTTTTGAGTGATTCTAATGATGAGATTACTGATCTTAGTAAAGTAGATGACAACGAATTAGCTTCTAGACTACGGAAAGTTCTGTTGAAAAAGGGAAGATACCTTTTAATCGTTGATGATGTGTGGGAAAACAATGCATGGGATGATTTAAAATTATGCTTTCCTGATGATAAAAATGGTAGTAGAATCATTCTGACCACCAGACACCAGAAAGTTGCTAATTACGCTAAATGCGTTACTGATCCCCTTAATCTGCGTTTGTTTGATAATGATGAAAGTTGGCTGTTGCTACAAAAAAAAGTGTTTGGGACAGAAAGTCCCGAAGGGCTAAGGAAAGTTGGCCTAGAAATTGCCAAAAAGTGCGAAGGGCTACCGATTTCTGTTGTATTAGTGGCTGGTCTTCTCGCAAGGATGGATAAGACAGAACAATGCTGGAAGCAAATGGAATTAAATTTAGGTGAAAGAATCCAGGGTAACTCAAAGATTTTAATCAAATTAAGTTACTTTGATTTACCTTATAAATTGAAGCCATGCTTCTTGTATTTTGGGGCATTTTTAGAAGA
Organism: Nicotiana paniculata; assembly: GCA_005239505.1. Classification (NCBI taxonomy): domain Eukaryota; kingdom Viridiplantae; phylum Streptophyta; class Magnoliopsida; order Solanales; family Solanaceae; genus Nicotiana; species Nicotiana paniculata. The sequence goes on from ML319182.1 coordinate 82,590, forward strand.
CAGGGAGATTGTGGTCTCAAAATTAATAAATCTATGGATCGCCGAGGGATTCATAGAAAATGAGAAGGAGAAGTGTTTGGAGGATATTGCAGAAGATTACCTAGAGGATCTAATTGGAAGAAACCTCATCATGGAAACTAAAAAAAGATCAAATGGGAAGATCAGAGCATGCCGTGTGCACGATCTGTTGCTCGAGTTCTGCAAGGAAAAAGCTAAGGAAGATAATTTTCTGCTGTGGCTAAAAAGGTATTTACATCTTTTTATAATTCAATAAGTACTGATAAATTGCAGAATTTTTTCCTGTTGTAGCTAGAAAAGCATTTACCTCGTTCTATAAGTCACTAAGTATTGATAGATACAGAATTTTTCTCTTGTTGTTAAACCTACTTAATTCTCCATTGCCAGAGATTACGATGCCGTTCCTCCACATTTCTATTCTGAAAAACCCATGCATCGGCGCTTGTCATTTTGTTCTAATCAGGATGATCTTGCTGGTTGGAGGCCATCATGCTCCCACGCTCGTTCAGTATTATTCAGGGAGGTCAGTGAAATTACATTTTCTGTCATGAAAAATGCATCATACATATTTGGCAGCTTCAAGTTTCTTAGGGTGTTGGACTTGGAGTTCGTTGTTGTGGAATCTTTTCCCACTGAACTTAATCATCTACGGTACCTTGCTGTCCAAACTACTGAGGATGCTATCCCATCATCCATAGGAAATCTTTCGAATCTTCAGACTTTCATAGTCAAAAGAACTGGAGATACAGCGGTACACATACCAGATACTTTTTGGAAGTTGACTAAGCTGAGACATGTAAGCATTGGCGACAGGGCTTCGTTTGATTTGCATAGCAGTCAAGAATCCCTTGATCGGTGCCCCTCAAAACTCTGCAATTTGACAACACTCTCCTCACTATATGTTTCTAGGGCGGAAGATATGAAGAGGATTGTTAGCAGAACACCCAATCTTCGAAAGTTAAAATGTATCTTTGCCGATTCTTTGAGTTTGGAAAAGAATGAAAATAGATTCCCTGTGTTGGAGTCTATACCTCGACTTGAATCACTAAAAGTGGTCTTCATCAATATTCCAGATATCGGTCCTTCAAGATTGAACTTTCCCCTGAATCTCAAAAAACTGACATTATGCAAATTTCCTTTGCCACTTGCTAAGATTTCAACTATTGCCAACCTTCTCACTCTTGAAGTACTTCAACTCCAAGAAGTTGCCTTTGAAATGGATGAATGGGACGTGATTGCTAATGAGTTCTGTAAGCTCAAAATCTTGAAACTTGAAAATCTCAAACTCTCGAAATGGAGTGTGTCCGATGAAGCCTTTTGTTGCCTGGAGCGATTGGTTTTGGTTAGGTGTTTGCATCTCGAAGAAATCCCTTCTTGTTTCCAGGAATTGGAAAAATTGCAATACATTGAAGTAAATTCATGCAGTGAATCTATTGCCGACTCAGCCAGGCATATCAGAGACACAATAGTTGAATATGAACGTAGATGTGATTGCAGAGTTATTTAGCATTGGAATAATGAGGCTGCAAGCCTTCAGCCTTCAATTTATTCGTAGTCAAACTACAGGTACAATCTTAAACAATTACTGGCATTTCTATGACTCATTTCTACTCCCTTGAATGTATTTCTCTATTAAAATGTTCGTGTGTATTTAATTTTTTATGATTGTAGTTGTCCTCAAAAACTTTTTCTAAATAAAATTTCATTGCACTTCCAGTTGAATTTTCGTTTTAATCGCACATACTTGAACGTGAGATTATGGCGAGAGTAACTGAAAATGTTTGTCCAGGAGGACATCCGAATCATATTTGTGTGGCGTTTAGATGCTTGTATTAGAACCATTTCCTTGAGAGAATGAACTCCGTTTTTTAACGATTGATTGTAAGGAATATTATCATTCCGGCGTTCATTCTTTCATTCTTTTTTCCTTTTTATGACCTTGTGTGCTCTTTTTTTTTTTTTTTGTTTCTATTGCAGGCTTGCAGCTACTGTTTGTCGTTGCAGGTTGTTGATGGGGTGCTGGTTTATGAAAGATGTCGGGTGCAGTTGTTTCTTCTTCGCACTACTTCGTTTCTCTACTCTATGTTCTTCTTTAATTTTGTGGCCTATCCACTTGTAGTCTTGTCACTTTTCTTTTATGAATTATTTCTTCATTTAATTTGAATGTATGGATTGGTGGAACATCTTGATCTATAATCAGGATATGTTGTCACTTTGTTTTTAGAATTTATGACGTTTACTTTTCTTTTTATGTTTAGCTTGTTGGTACATTGTTATTAATTTGTCCCTCATGGTTTTTTTGTACTGTTGTGTTGCTTATGTCAGACAACCATATTCATAAATAATTTTCGTTTATCTATTTCTAATCCAATTTGGAGTCAGTACATACTATCAAAGAGAGTATTGTATACAATTAATGACAGTTGAGGTGATCTAGTCTGGCACCGGTGAGAGTCTCACGTTGCTCTTCTGAAGGAGAGACAAAACATAGAACTTCTTAAGAATTTTTCAAACTAATACCAACAAAAAGAGTTTTGACTGAAATATAATATGTTGTTAATAAATAACACAATGTTCATTAATTATCATAAAAACAAATATTTAATATTGCAGGGCTGTCACGTTCGTGGAGGAAAAAAGTGCTTCATGATATATTAACTACATGTATTATACGGTATAACATGATAATCGAGGATGAACGTAAACTTAATGCACCAATTCAAGATGCTTGGGAAGGTCCAACTCAAACAGTAGAAATGGTAGTAGATGAAAATTATCGATTTGAATAATTTTTAGCTCGGCACAAAAAAATTAAGGACAAAGATAGTTATTTTGCACTTCGTAATGCATTAATAGAGCAGTTATGGGAGCAACATACTAATCTTGTAAGTTGAATATTTATGTAAAAATTAAACTAAATTTTACCATAACGTAATATTTATTTAATTATATCTTATCAGTGATTTCATTTTTATTTGAATCATGCATTAATATGTATAATGTATAATATTTGCTTATAATTTATATTTATTTAAAAATTAAGGGTATAAAATAATTTTATATTAAATGGTTATATAAGAACGAAATATGAATTATATGGGAAAATTATATGTAAGAAAGAAAAAAAGAAAGAATTTGTTTTATAAAAAAAATAATAACATAGAAGAAAGAAGAATATAAAAGAAATATTCTTTTCTGATATAAAAAATAATATAATGGGTTGGAGCTACTTTGTATCATTTTTTATGGTGCAAGAGTTGGAGATGCCCTTAGAGTTGTCAATTATTGTTGGATGCATTATAAATAAGAATGTGGAGAGACTGAATAAATAATTCAGACTAACAGCCAACTTAAGATAATCTATTCCATATACCAGTATATACTTCTTATCTTGCTTGTTCAACATTTCTTTTGGTACATAAAATCATCAACGCACGCCAATATGATTAAAGGAAATTCTTTTTAATTATATTCATGTTTAAACTTATTTTACCTTCTTCCTCTTTTCACTTTTTGGTCGTTACAAAAGGAAAAAAAACAAGAAAAAAACTTGGCATTTGGGGTGCAAAGCTAACTTTCAAATGGATCAATCCAAACTTTTAGCATTTCAGCTTTTCAATATAATTACTCAAAATAATACAGTATTGAAAAGAGGATAGTAAATATGAGGTGAATAAAACTTACATCACCGAGGGTTGAGAGCCGTTAGTTGATAATCTATTTGTTTCATTTTTTATATGTCATTTTCTTATTAGTTTGAATAAAAAATAATAATGTTTTTTTAAATCTAAAAATAATTTAACTTGAACTACTTATTTTATCCTTAAAAATAAGCATTTAAAGATGATAAGGAAACAAAAGTAAATAAGGAATATTCTAGATTTGTATATTTCCTATGTTATTTAGGAGTAGGTTTCCCAATTAGTTTAGATTTTGTCTTATTTCTTTGCCTATAAATACTTGTGGAATCAATGAGAAGGGATGAGAGATTTCACCCCAAAACTTGTCTTGTCTTGTTCTTCATTATTTCTTAGCATTCTATCATGGTATCAGAGCCAAATCTCGATCCATCGAGTTAGGAGCTTGGAGAATTTTGTGAGACTCTCCATTGTTGAAAAGTGAATTAACCAAAGTATTTGGTGTTGCCAGTTAAGCGATTTTACAAAAGATGATGACTACGTGTGAAATCGATTATCTTGGTAACTGCGGTCTTGTGAAGAATAAAAGTGTTGATAAAATAAAAGAAAATACTGGATCTGTTTTGAGAACAAATATTGCTCAAATCAGATCACAATGTGTTATTAAAGGAGAAAGTAAATGTGACCGGTTGCACGGTAAGATGACGAGAATCCCGTGGATAATTGACACGGGTGCATCGAACCATATGACTGGAGAATTGAATAAGTTTGAAAGTGCGCGGAATATGCCGCAAATACCGGTAGATCTACCAAACGGAAGCAGCTCAACGGCTACCAAAGAGGGGTCACTAAGGCTTGACGAAAATTT
>MDKI01091733.1:0-17129 GCA_005239505.1 Nicotiana paniculata
TGTTCTCAATGAAATGTTGGATTGAAATTTTCATCTTCTGTTCACTATAAGCTGGTTGTTTTTGATAGCTGAAGCTCTTTTCTTCTGTTCGATATAATGTGACAATGTGGGTGTGGTAATGAGTTTTGAGTGTGATAAATGTAGTCCTGCTGTTGGTATTTCCTTGCTGGTATATTTTTTTTATTTCAGATTATAGGTATATAAATGTAGTTGATACTCGTTAGTTTTACCTCCTGGAAAAAAAAAGCTGCACTATGGTGTAGAATCTAACCTTCTCTACGGTCAGATTCTCTCTATAAGTGTGCAGAAAATATGCATTCAATTGAGTCACTTTGGTCAATAAAGAGATTCAACAAGCAAGTCTCTAGATAGGTTAGTATTAGCACTAGGGTAGATGAGTTTGACCCGTCAATGGTCAAATTCACCCCATAATAGCGCACAAAACAGTAGTATAGATGACTGAAATTCACCCTTTAAAGGGTATACAACATGTAGTTAAGAAGGGATGTAGAGTAAAGAATCTGAACCCTTGTATGGTCTGATTCATTCTCTAAAAAGGCCAAGAATAGTCAAAATGTTCAAATGAATACTGGCTGAAGTACTGGTATGGTTGTTAAAAATGTCAAACAAGGTTGCATCTCTGGGTTTGAATCAGACTCTCTCTTATAGTCAGATTCAATCTAAGACAAAATGCATAAAACATGTTGCCTTTCTTTCTGGTGAATCTGTGATTACTTGTTAAAAATCTGTTTGTTCATCTATGTGTGAGTACAATAATAGAATTATCTCTTAAAGGCTTCTGTGATTAATTCTATATCCATGAAGTCATAATAGAGTCATTAGATAGCATTAAAGGGTAGTGAATCTGACCCCTTAATGGTCAAATTCACCCCATAAGATATTTATATATGTTGGTCTGGAAGACTTAGATCTTATATAATCGGATGTCACTATGGGAGCAACATTTAAAGGGTCGAATCTGATCTCTGTAATGATCAGATTCAGTCTTTTATAGTGCACATGAGTTCTGTACGGTCCAGTTGGGACTAAAAGGTGAAGAATACAGATCCTAAAGCGTGAAAGTTGCTGGCTTGCACAGGAGCAGCAACTAACCTTGTTTATTTTATTTTCTTCTTATTATTAGAACCTGCATATTTAATTAAAAATAATGTAATAGCGTAATCACAGCCTTTTTGTATATACTTTTAGTTGTAATAAAGACTGGACTATATTAACGTTTGTGAATCAGTTGTAATTCCCGTAATGTTTATCATGACAGTTATGGAAACTAGGATTTCAAGCCCATTAATTTTGTTAAATAATTTCTGTTGAATGGTGCGAGGAGTATCAACTCTTTTTCCCAAAAAAATATCAGATAATCTTAATTTAAGAGGCTTCTTTAGTTTACTCTTTTTGTTATAAAAGTTGTTCCTTCATCAAAACAAGGATAAAAGGTCTACATTTTATCCGTAAGCAGTATATAAGTATTCACGCATGGTATATAGGTCGAACGACAAAGGAATCTGATGCATGTGACATTGTATTTGCAATTCAAATCTGCCTCTTTTATTACAATGCAAATGTTAAATGTGTTAGCATATCTGCTCCTGGTTGTTCAGACTGTTCAAATTCGAATCATGGCAAGAGTTGAAACAAATTGGGCTAAAACATGGCCATAGCCTAAAAATCTTGTCCTTTAGGTTAGTAGGTTTAATTTTAGACAATCTTCACATACCTTCTAGATAGAATCACGCCCTTTAGATTGAAATTTCATAAAGAGTCTAATATTATTCCAAAACTACCATAACCTACACTCGGGAGTGGCAACTCATGCCCCCGACCCTCAACTCCAAACATCAACAAAATGTACATAGCAACCACGGGTGCATTTTATGTGACGTGTTTGCCGTGTGCTCAAAAACAACAAGTGCACGCCATCGTGACTTGTTTAAGATAAATCCATAAACGTGCTAATTAATCCTAAACTAAAACGCTCTTTCAAAAATAGAAAACATAAAGAATAATCAAACATCGCCTCAAATAGGCATTATAAAACCGTCACGATCATAGTCTTGACTACGTAATCTACACTCGGGTGTGACAACTCATGTCTAGGGGTGTGCATTCGATATATCGATTCGATTTTGACCCTTATCAATAATTACTTATCGATTATCGATTTGTACATATACTTATCGTTATCGTTTCAATAAGGTTTCGATTTTTTCGATTTTGGTTTATCGATTTTTGGGGCTTATCGATTCGGTTATCGATTACACCAATAAGAAAATTTGCGGGATTCCACCAATAAGAAAATTTGCTAGCTCTAACCGATGCTGTCATGTTTAGTACCCTTAGTTAATATATGTATACTATGTGTAAAATATGTATAAATAGTGGATAGCTAATAGAGATAGATGATTAATCATTACTGTATCATACCAAATGATACTACGATTAATTGATTTAATTCAAGCAGACTAATTATTCTTCAGCTCCTTACCTAACTGACCAAAAGAACTTCTACCAAATTACAAACAACTTACTGAGAGAACCCATTTGGATATAGAGAATTACCATATCTGTGGGAGAAATCGAGAAATGAGGAATTTTGAGTGAAGAAAATTTGAGGCTTCAGCAGTTCAGCTCTAAAGGGGTAGGAGGGTAGGGTCGTGGGGGAAAATCTTGAGGCAGAAGCGACGTGAAGTCCTGAAGAGGAAAGGAAATAATAGGGTAGGGGAAATTAGAAAATAATAAGGGTAGAGGAAAATGGAAATAATAAGTTAGGGTAAAGGAAACCACGACAATTTTTTTTTTTATATTTTGTATATATATCTTATCGATAAATCGATAAATCGATAAGCGAAGTGGATAAAATTGAAATCGAAATCTATAACTCGATGCAAAAATTTCGGAATCGAAATCGAAATCGATAAATCGATAACAAATAATCGATTCGATTTATCGATAAACCGATTCGAATGCACATCCCTACTCATGTCCCCGTCTTCAACTTCAAATTATAATAAAATTACATGTTGTAATTGCGGGTGCATTTCATGTGGCGTAGTTATAATGCGTCCAAAAAACAAGTAAGTGCAAGCCATCGTGACTTGTTTCAAGATAAATCCATAAATACTAAAAGCGGTTAAAAATTAAACGGTTAAATGCACAATAGGCTAAAATATGTAAATAATCAGATAATTTAGGCCAAATATTAATAGTTAAGCGACCATGCTAGAACCACGTAACTCGGGAATGCCTAAAACCTTCTCCCGGGTTAACAAAATTCCTTACTCGGATTTCTGGTCGCAGACAATTTAAACAGAGTCAAAATTTCCTCGGTTTGCGATTTTTTAAATAAAACGGTGTCCCGGAACATCGTCAAAAATCCGGGTGGCGACTCTGAAAAATAATAATAATAATAAATTCTAAATCCGAATAATATCACTTAAAGTGAAAAAACTCCCTTATTACCCTTAAATTTCTCGGGTAGTGAAAAAGGAGGTGTGACAGTAATATTATGACATAAAGAAGAACCGGGTCCTTCTATAATTTGTATACAGAAAAAATTAAGCACCATACAAATCACCTTTCTTGTGTGATATTGAAGTATAAAACATCAATAATTGATTGGCAAGGTGGGTAAGTTGGAATTTATTAAGTACGATTTCCTTTATTTTTATCTTAAAACTCCAAAACTCATGGAGTGAAAGATAATTGGGACTAAAGGAGTACAAAGTGAGAAAGCAAAGTTTGAAATGTTGTAAAGATATGTGGCTTCGAGAAGGTTGCGTACTAAACGCGCTTTTGCCAAAGTGTTGATGGGTACTGAAAGCTGCTTCACCGCTTGTTACCGACACCGACGAAAAAGATAGGAAACCAATCTATGTATCTGAATCCCACATTATAAATCCACAAACACTCCATTCCATCTGCAACACAAAGATCAACACGTTTCATTCCCATAATCTCTTTGTGCATACTCCGATCCAATATGACGTTTTCCGAAAACGACGATGAGGAGGTGATCACTGATTTCTATCCTTACTACCGAGTCTATAAAAACGGCCGAGTCCATCGCTTTTACGATCTTTACGGCATAGTTGAAGTTCCTCCGTCGTTAGAAGATCCAGACACCGGCGTTTCATCCAAAGACGTCACCATTTCCCCTCATATCTCCGCCAGGCTTTACCTTCCCAAAAACACTACCTCCGACCAAAAACTACCTGTCTTAGTTTACTACCACGGCGGAGGACTAGTTGTCGGATCCGCCTTCTTCCAAACAGAACACCGTTACCTCAACCATTTGGTTTCTGAATCAAATTGCGTTGCTATTTCTGTGAATTATCGCCTTGCCCCAGAACATGACCTACCCACACTTTACCAAGACTGTTGGGATGCCCTTCAGTGGGTCGCTTCACACGCCGCCGGTAAAGACGCCGAACCATGGCTAACAAACCATGGTGATTTTAACAGATTATTCATAGCCGGGGATAGTGCTGGGGGTAATATTGTCTTTAACATGACCATGAGAGCTGGTAGGGAGATCTTAAATGGAGGCGTGAAACTCGTCGGTGCTATCTTTGCTTTCCCTTTCTTCTTGATCCCATCTGTCGAAAACATTGAAGGGTATTTGATTTACAAGCTTTGGAATACTATTTGTCCACCATCTGAACAGGGAATTAATAGCCCAATGGTTAATCCAGTTTCAGAAAAAGGCCCAAGCTTGTCTGAGTTGGGTTGCGCAAGGCTTTTCGTGTGTGCAGGGAAGAAAGATGAGCTTGTCCCAAGTGAAATTGTGAGTCGATTTGCTGAAGCTGTGAAGAACAGTGGATGGAAGGGTGCATTAGAGTTTATTGAGGTTGAAGGTGAAGGTCATTGCTTTCAGGCTGCTAATCCTGAAGCTGAGAAATCTAAAGATCTGATCAAGCGCATGGCTTCTTTCATCCAACGCAAGTAATTACATTTCTGCAATTAGAGCTCCTATTAATTATTATTTGATTTTGTAATCTTAAATTAGGCGATGAGTATATATTTGAAGCATATTTTAGAGTGGATATGTTATTAGTACTGATTTCGTGTATCCGAGGAGCGTTAAAATTATTGTATTTGGTGTTTACACCAAAGATGGATGATATGTTCTATATATGAATTTCAAGCATTTAACCAATGGTTAATTATATGCATTCTCATTTGTTTCATTTACTAATACTCTCCTTTCAATTCATATGAACCTATTTCCTTTTTAGTCCGTTTTAAAATGAATGATCTCTTTTTAAATTTGGAAACAATTTAACTTAAATTTACAATTCTACCTTTAATGAGAAGCTTTTATAATCACACAAATACTCTGAATCCCTTTTTGACTTGTTTAGGACCACAAATTTTAAAAGTATTCATTTTTTCAAAAACTTAGTTAATTAATATGGTTTGGTGTAAGTAAACATCCGATGCAAGCAAGTATTTATCGTTCAACGCAAGTGATTAGAGTTTTAAAATTAGAGCTTGTTTCCTGGGAATTATTATTAGATCTTACAATCTCATCTATCTTTGTTGTCCCTCCCCCAGGTAAGGTGTCATATGTGAATTTGATAGTTACTGCTTGAGGGTGAAGAACAGAAGTCGAATTTCATGTTTTATGTGCTGGATTGTCAGATCAGTTACACGTTTTGTCTCTCTTCATGATAATGTATTTCATGATATAGTAGGTCTGAAATTAGTGGCGAGGTTGACGGCCCAAGCAAATAGTGGGGATAGGATTGGGGTAGGTTGATGTTTTGATGCATTCCCAACTTCGATAGGCTGCTTAAAGCCTAAATGTTTGGTTAACTTGTTTCACTGGGCTGACCTTACTACTGTAAATAATTCTCTCTAATGTTTTCTTGGACTTTGTTAGCTCTCTAGTTTTGTAGCACTTAATTGTAAGAAGAATTAACCCAATTAGCCGTTTATTCAATCTCATTAATTAAAAATAACCAATGAATATATATAATATATGTACAATCCATATATAATATATATATAATTATGTATAATTACTGTATAATTTATGTATCCGGCTAAAAAAAATTACACATTGAATTTGGCCAGCTATTGGCCGTTAAAATCCCTAATGAGCTGTCAAACTCACCTCTTTTGTTACTTTTTGCATCTTCTTGATGCATTTTATGATATATTCTACTTCATCCCAAAAAAAAAAGAATTGGGGTAGAATGACAACTAGGGTAAAAATAGTTTAATTGTGATGAAACCTCTGATACCAAATAGAAGGGTCATAAATTGAGTGGAGTGGACATAGAAGATTTATATGACATGTTCCCGCAAATATGGAGGCATAGTTGATTGATGCGCGACTCACATTCAAATAGTAAATTGGCAGCCACCATCTCAAATAACGAGGTTGATAACTTTTTTCAATAACCGAGAAATCCCTATAGGTTAGCTGGCGTATTGCTAGTTGACATATTGGAACGAAACTCAGTGGAGAATGAGCCCGTCCCTCGACCCTTCTCTCATTTATATACTAGGCTTTAGACAATGGCATAATTCAAATTGATGTTGTGCTTTTATCACACATATCACGTTTTACTTGCTTTATCGTTGAACCAAAGCCCATGGGCCAAGCAATGAGATTGATTAGGAGGAAAAAGATTGAAAGCTGATATTTTTGACAAGAAAAAAATAATTTGTAGACTTGCATTGGCCTAAAAATTTCTATGTTTGCCTTCATATTAGCCCTGCATTATCAAAATATCGTTGGTTCTTGCATTTAAATTTTTACCAAAACAAGATCTTTGCCTGTTAACATGGTATTGAGCCTTTTTCTCTATGTGTGTGTTTATGTGTTGTTTCCTTCTTTTGGATATTCAATTGTGTTATTCTTAATTGGCTGAGCCGAACGTCTATTGGAAACAACCTCTCTACCTCCACGAGGTAGAGGTAAGGCAAGCGTACACACTATTCTTCACATACCCCACTATGTGGGATTACACTGGGTTTGTTATCGTTGTTGTTGTTGAGATATGTTATTCTTGCATATTCCTAAGGCCATCTCCAACACTTGCCTCCATTTTCTCCTTCAAAATGGAGTAAACTTGTCACGTCCCGAACCTGGGTCTGGATGTAACACGGCACCCGGTGCCCGACTACTATGACCGAGCGAACCAACTGGCTGGTTGAATCAACATGTGATATCATAACATACTGAAATCGGAAGATAAACTAACACATGCTGATACACTAAAAGTATGAATGATATAAATTAATGTGCAGAAACACTAACATAAGTCTGAAGTATATTTGTAGCCAACATTGCTTAACATGAAAAGCTTGTGACTCTGTCTAACTGTTACTCTAGTCTATGAAGCCTCTAATGAAGTACTGAAAACACTGAATGTCTGAAAAATACGGAAGACTGTAAGGTAATGATAATGCCCCGAAAGAACTAGGGGTCACCAAATAGATGATACGAGAATCCTAGAACTGTGAATCGTCAACCTTTAAATCATTACCTGCATTGTGAGATGAAGGCCCCAGACAAAAGGGACGTCAATACATTTGGATTGCATTGGTATGTAAAGCAACTTAAAGAAAAAAAATATAAATGTTGAAACTGAAACTAAGCTGATAACTGAGAATTGATAATTGATAACTGAAATGATAACTATTGAAACTGAAACTGAAATGATAACTGATAACTGATAACTGATAAGTGATAAGTGATAAGTGATAACTAAATTGAACAAGGGAAGTAAGGGTATGAATACTCCCACTTCTGAATGATGAACAACTTGTTTATCTGAATATTTTACGACCTCGGGACCAATATATATGTGCACAAGCTACGACCTCAAGCCCAAAAATACATAAAGCATCAACTACGGCCTCAGGCCCAAACACGCATAAAACATAAACTACGGCCTCAGGCCCAAATATGCATAAAGCATATAAACTGCGACCTCATGCCCAAATACAAGTGTTCAACATTCAGGGATTTCAATTCAGGAGCTGAGAATCATACTGCAATATGTGATGTTGAAATGCTGAATCATATTGAATTACATGATACTGGAATACAGAATAGGACTATATTGAGACATGTATTGTTGAACTGATTATGACAACTGAAACTTCAAATATTTATGACCTGCTGAGTAATCTAGACTGAGACTCATGGACATCAAACCCAAGTCTATATTGATTACGCACTGAGCTCACAACGTTCAGAATGAAGTAATGAATGAGTTATGGAGCTAGATAATAGAAGTTCTACAACTATTCAAGGAACTAGGCTTAACTATACTTCCGAGGCAATTAGTAACGTCGTAAAAGAAATATAGTGTAGGAGAATCATTAACATTATCAAACATAGAGAGTTAGCCTCATACACCTTAACTTCCTGTAATAAAATATTCGCAAACCCTTTCAACTTTAATCTATATCAATACAAGTCAAAGTGATTCCGTATTAGCAATAATACTTATACTTTGGTCACTTAGACATTTCATCAATCGCTTTATGGGCGTAAAGCCTTATATCCGTTATTAATAGTGTTTATACATCCAACAATTTATTCTCTTGCTCCTAGATAAATTCTATAATCTCATATTTCTTATAATCAATATCATTCTTCTTCACCCATAAGATAAACGACACCATTAACCAATAATCAACGATCAGTAATCCAAACATATAATTTTTTATGCTTTTATATCAAATCTATCAACTCATATCTTATGAACATATAGCCTATAATCATTAATCCAATGGTATAGTCAATCAGAGGGTGAAAATATTACCCTTTTGACGTTCAATCCTCTTGAATTCGAGTTCTAGGGCTTTATTTCTCAATCATGATGTCCCAATCGAACATCTAATGATTTGAAGAGTTTACCCATATTAATAAGGTGTTGAACAATTGAAATTAACTTAGAATCACCATTAGAACTCACCTTGGAGGTGGGGGGGCCTTGGGGATGTTAGGTTCTTGAGAGCTTCCCTTTCTATAGCAAGTTTGGTGTTTTGGAGTGTGAGGGACGAAGTAGGGCTTTAAAAGTGATCCTCCCAGGTGCGCCTCCACATACCTGAAGGCCTAACTGCGCACCTGAATGCGCAAAATGGCAGTAGCACTGCCACAAGTGCGTGGCCGCGCACGTGACCATCTGAGCGCGCACCTGGGCGCGCATATTGTGCACTGCTCTGTAAAACGCGCATAAATTTTTGAAAAGAGATCCGTTCGGGCTCAACAATATATTGTTGGAAAGATATTTCAAAGGGATACAACTTTTGTCTTTTGAGTTTTCCCAAATTCCTTACATAGTTTCATTACATCCTGCTGCAAGATAGACCTTTTGTAAACTCAGTCGATTTTATCGAATCTTATGCACCTCCCTCTCCGTCTTGATTCCAAAATAATTATTTTCACCCATACTCATCCCGATAGGACTTCATATGTCTAAAATATCAAATTAATACCCATTTAACATATCCACACCTAGTCCGAATGTACGGGGTGTTACAAAACTCCAAAATGGAGTACATTTAATCCAACCGTTACTCCATTTTTACTCCAAAAAAGAATATTTCATTTTGTATTCTTCTCTTTTCAATATTATATTATTATCTTTTATTTTTTTTTCTTATTTTAATTAAATAAATTCTATCTTGTTTTCTTTATTACATATTCAAATCACATATAATTTAATATAAAATTATTTTATACCATAAATTTTTAAATAATATAATTTGTATATATTAACGGATAATTCAAATAAAAGTAAAATTATTGAGATACAAGATAATTAAATATATATTATATTATTGTAAAATTCATATTAAATATTACATAAATATTCAACTTCCACCTCTAGTATGCTCCCATAAATGAAACAATAGAAATGACAGTTCGAGAACAAGGTTTTCAGGCACAACAATGATGAGATCAAAAAGAAAGAAAATAATGTATCAAGCTTTGTATAGAATAAAATATAAGTTTTTCCAGAAAATTCATTCCATTACAATGATAATTAAGCTCACTATTTATAACCATATCTAGGGAAAGAGGACTTAGGATCGTGCCCTTCTTTAATGCCAATTATGAGGGTCATTGATGAAGATGTAACAGTGAACATAAATGCTAAAGTCCTTCTATCGGGTAAATGCTCTTAATTCCATGAATATTCTCTATTGAATGCTAACGGGAGCAGAACCGCTATCACATCTTTTATGACCATTATTCTTCCAGGTGACAAACAAAATAGTTGTCTTCAGTCTTCAGTCATTCCCCCCGTCTTTAGTTCCGCGTGTCCCTTTCTTGGACGGCCACGTGCCATAACATATTTTACCAAATACATTTAGTCCCCTGCTTTCCAGTGACATAACTTTATGTTACCAGGAAGTTGGTAGAAACACTCTTTTGGCGGGAATTCCTATAACTCCCTCTTAAGGCTTCTGGCGATTGATTAGACGCATGTCTCTCCGCATTTAATGCCCCGAATATTCGTCATCTCACGATCCAGCATAGCTTTTGCCGATTATTGAGGTAATCATGGCCATGAATTTAGCCGCCAAAATTTTACTTATACACACCATTCTTTTTCTTTGTACTTCATAATTTCCCGAGCTTCTGATTTGCATCTTTGTTCTCCATCCTTTGTCTAATTCTCTTCAAACAAAAACATTTTCCTTCGTCTTATTCAATGTCTTCTTCTTATTCAATGTCTTCTTCCTCCAAGCGTGCCGGTTTTTCACAGAATAGGAATAAAGTCGAGGACCCTGCTTCTCCAACGGTGGGTTCCATCATCCCAAAAAGACTCAGTACCACAAAGGACTTTGAAGAGAAATTCCCTTCTACTAACCCGCGTACATGTGATGTTAGTAGGTACCCTTCTTCCATTCGTCCTTCCAGTATTCATGCTGTGAAGGAAGGCTACCGTCGCCATGATTTGGATGTCATTGCTCCTGATCTATTGGAGCAAGTGACCCTTCCTAAGGAAGGTTTACATACTTTTACACGTATCCCTTTACTTTGGGTGCATTTTCTTTGAGTGGAGAGCTTGTGATTGTGGATTTTTTCCTTCACTACCAGGTGTGTTTGGAACGGGTAAGTCCTTCAGTGTGGAGGACGGTTGCCTTCCTTCGACGCTTGTGCCAGGAGACCTGAGAAGAGCTAACACTAGCTCATATGATGAATCTCTACTCCCCCAAAATTTTACGTGGGGTAATGATAAAACTCTGCAAATGTGGTCATTATGTTTGTTGGGTAGCATGGATGAAGATAACGACCGGTGGTGGACGAAACGGTTCACTGCGGTTGCCACTAATAATATTATTACGACAATGGCGTCATCCTTTTCGGTTGCTTGGAACCGCACTCGTAAGATCTTTATATAATATATCTACTTTCATTAAATATTCTTCTATGGCCAAATCGATTCTTCACCCTTCGTATTTTTCAACAACTCGATGGGTCCCACCGGTGGTGGAAGGTTTGGACCGGTGAGTTTAGGAGATTTTGGACGTCACGACGCCCGAAGAAAGAACTGGCCTTTAAATACGGGTGGAAGGCCAAAAATTATGGTAATTTGAACTTACCTTGCTTCCGATTTTCTTTGTTTTGTATATGGAAAACTTGATTGAACCCTTCTGACTTGGTCACGAAATTAGGTCTAACTGCAGGCTCTATTTCTGTCCCCGAGGAGGACGTCTTGGCTGATCCTGATGCTGCGGCGAGGCTGCTTCAGGAGGCACTTAATCAAACAGGTATCTCCGAGCCTATTTCGGATGCAAAGACTTCTTTACGGAGTCCCCAGCCAGAGGATAAACAACCTAAGAGAAGACTTTCCTCCGTGGCCGTGGAAAGAATAAGAGGGCAAAGACTGATGCCCTTGAGTCGTCTTCGGTGGCGATGGTTACTGGTCCTTCTTCTGGGCTGGTCATAGACATCGTGATGATTGATGATGATAAAGAAGCTAGTGATGAGGAAGCTTCTCTAAATAGAAGGCAGCGATCCTCATCATCTCAACATGATGCTCGACTTGTTGAGAGAGTTACACCAACCGAGGATGATGCCTCGGCACTTTGGGAGAGTTTGATTTGGTAGATAATATCAACTCCCTTTTTTTGGACCCCAATTGCTGTTCCCGATACTACGAGGCTGAGTACCGGGTCCTTGCCGTCTTTGGTTGGCGAGCATCCAGCATCCAACACTGCATTTGTTGCAGCTATTTCTCACTCTTCAACTCTATCAACTTCATGTCCACCTTCACCAACACCAACAACTGCTACATCTCTTTCATCTTCATCCACTCTTCCACCAACAGTTGCTACATCACCTCCATCAGTCGCATCTGACCATGAAGGTGTTCCTCTTCCGTAGTCCCCAGTTCATGGGAATTTGAGGCACAATTATGTTGCCCCTTCTGAAGATCCACAAAGGAGGAGGAATATTTCTCTTTCGATCTCTACCGGGTGCAACTTGCTTTCCTGACCGGTGGAGCTTTCTAACTATTTGAAGCCTTTGGCTTCAGAGAAAGATTGAGAAATGATTCAAACACTCTCGAGGGAGTGTTTATTGAACAATTCTATGCACAACGCTGCAGCGGTGCGTCCCTTTCTTCCTTTGTTATTTCTCCTACTTTTGTATGAATGTATTCTAAGTTTTACTTCTTGTTGTTTTGTAGGCCAACTTTCTTGCTTTTGAGGGCCTTCAGAGTTTGATTCGTGATAAAGAGGAACTTACTTCTGAATGGAATCAGCTTTTGGTGGAACAGGACCAAACTGTTCTCCGCCTCTCAGAACTAGAAACCAAAGCTGTTGAGGCCGTCGTCTTGGAAGCTTGTTTGCGGCAAAGAGATCAAGAAGTGGTAACCCTTAGCCAATAAATTGGTCTGCTGAGGGTTAGATTTGATGAAGCTAAGGCCAAATGGGCTGAAGTTCAGGACAACATTCTTGCCGCAACCGAGCGCGAGGCTGCTGCTAAAAAGGTAAATAACTTGGAAGCAGCCTTGAACTCCAAATCGAAGAGCTTGCTACTGTGGGGCTGAAACATGCCCAGATAGAAGAGAAGTACAATAAAACTATCGAGCATAATAGGCTCTTTAGTTCAATTGTCCGTGACCTTGACGTCAGCCTCAAATCTACTAGGTCCACCCAAGAAAGCCTTTCTGCCGAGGTTTCCCAACTCGAAGAAGAACTTAAGTGCCAAGCGGCTTTCCTTGTTGTTGAAAAAACTTATTCCATGTACAACATGAGGAGAAAAACCTTGGAAGAGGACAAAGATGGTATCATCGATTTTGATGTCGAAATTATTAAGGCCAGAGAGCTTGAGTTAGCTGCTAAAAATGGACTCCCGGTGCAGTCTGATGCTCTTGGTTCTTCTGGTTCGTTTTCCGAGTTTTCAAGAACTGAAGAGGGATCAGAAGGTGACTACGATTAAGACCAAACCAAGGAAAATATCGAGCCATCGGTGGAACCATCTACCACTCCCCGGGGGTGCGAACACTTCTCTTTCTCCTGGTTCTAGAGATACTGAAGTTTAACTTTTTTTTTCTCCATGTTGTACTTTTACCGATTTGGCACGTTCTTGTAAATAAATACATATTTTTTCTCAAGTATCGTTTGAGTCTTATTTTTGTTTGAATATCTATGCAAGTCTTTAACCCTTGTATTCGCTTAAGGATTCTGTACATGATTTTTTGTTCACATACTATGTGTAATCTCAGATGCTTTTTCTTCGAAGCATTTTGGTTCCGAGAATTATCCCTTTAATGTGAGGGTTTCTATAAGTATTTGCGCAAGTTTTCTTTTTGTGTCCTTTTTTTTAAGCAATCCACTAGGCAGTTCCTAGGGCTAGATTTTATTTATATATAGTAAAATAAAACAAAGTAACATGTCATCTTGCATTGCGCAAAATCATAATTTATGCCTACTACATAGATCCTATTATCAACTTTGGTCTCGAGCATCCCAAACTTGATATTACACCTTGAAATACTAATACTATGAACACTAGTATATAAAATTTGTATAAAACATAGGTAAAATAATCTGTAAACCTCGTTGCCATGCTGCTCACTCAAAGTGTGCTGCTCGATCACTGTGTAGTTCGTAACCATGCCATTGCGTGAAGTAAGATCCAGTGTATAAATCTGCATTGTATATCCAGTATGTTGATCTTCATTGCATATCAGTATGTTGATCCAGTGTGTCCTTCGATCCCTATTTGTGGCAATCATCTGCTTGCTTTCCCTGTCGAAATCCAACATATATCTGCATTGCTTGTGTGTCTCCATAGTTAGGCTTAGAATGTGTAATATCTTTGCCTTGTCATACTTATACATGTCACCTTTCCTTCTTCCAGGGAATGAGCACCTAGTGCTAATACCACCCTTGGAAGTCGTAGTGAGTGACAAGGTATGAGTACAACATCATTTCAAGTTGAGTCACTGCTATTGCCTACCCTGACTGTTCTAGCAAGGTAAAGAACAATAGCACTAACACTGTACCTCCAAACCAAACAACAAAGTTCATTTGAATCTAGACATCCCTGCACTGCTCCTTCATTGCCATCAATGATTCCCCTCATTAAAGTTTTCTGAATTGTGCTTTTCTCCAGTTGAACATTAATCTCTAGCAACTGTTTTGTTTACGTATTGTAAGCCTTATAAATTTGCATAGAGACAGCATTATGATCCTCCAAAGTGCTGAATTGTAGAAGTTCAGCTTTGGTACCTGCAAAAAAGCACACGACATTAATGAAAAAATGAATCCCCATGCTCTCCTCTTTACAGGTTTGAACATGGTTATTTACATCCCTTGTTATCATGTTGCTTCAATACTTTCTTCTTCCTTGTACCCTCAGTTCCTTGCCACCCTTATTCTCAAGACAGGGCATTGCATCTTATCATCATTGAGTATTCTCCTGCCCATTGTGTCTAGCTCCCAGAATCCATGACATTCTACATTTCCATTATCCAAAGCATAGTTTGCCAAGTGATCTGCCAGTCTATTCCCTTCTCTAAGAATGTGTGACACCTTCAGTGTACACTCTTCCTTTAATCTCCATATTTCCTCCATTTGATCGACTATATTCCAGGGTGGTTTCCACCTTCCTTCTACTACATTTGTAATCAGCATTGAGTCAGTTTGTATCCACACCTGACTAAGGTTCATTGCATTACATATTCTTAGGGCCTCCACTAGTGCTGTAGCCTCTGCTTCATTATTTGATCCCTCATTAATCTCCCTTCCACTTGCATAGATTAGATCTCTTTTTTCATTTCTAAGACAGAATCCTATTGAACTTCTTCCTGAATTTCCCCTACAAGCTCCATCTGTATTCACTTTTATCCAACCTTTCTGAGGCATTTCCCACAACACCTTTTCATAATTCAGCTTAGGAATATAGTTTTGTAACATATGCAGTAACTCATTCCACCTATAAGGCACCCTTATGCCAGGTTTCCTTGTTTGTACCAGGTTTTGTATTGTTGTTGATACCTGGTGAATGACTCGATTGACTGATACTGGATCTCCATATTTCCAGCTATTTCTCCTTTTCCATAGCTCCCACACAATGCATGATGGTAAGGCTTGCATAATTGGTTTGATTCTTGGCAGCACCTGTGCAGTCCAACATCTGGTAATAGATTGGTGAAGTGACAGACCCTCTATTCTAATACCTGCTCTCGACAAGAAATACTTCCATACTGTTGATGCTGATTTGGAAGTAAAGAACAGATGTACTAATGATTCTTCTTGGGGTTCTGTACAACACCAGCACTTTGAGGGCATATAATATCCTAGTCTTCTCATGAAATCGTCCAGGGGTAATTTTGCTTTCCAGACTTTCCACATAAAGAAGGATATTTTAAAAGGCAAACCTTTCACCCACATCATTCTATAAGCCTGCCTAGGATTGTCTCTTTTTCTTAGACATCCCCAAGCTGATTTGACAGTAAAATTACCTTTACTTTCCAGCATCCAGTAAGGTGTATCAAGGGTTGAATTTCTGATTGGAGGGGAGATATTTTCTACAACGTGCATAGCTAATTCTTCTGGCAGCACTTCTAAAAGTCTATCTACCCTCCAAGTTCCTTGTTCCACTAATTCGTGCACATTCTGATGTTCATCAATGATACCAAAGTTCTGTGGAACTAAGAAGTAGAGTGATCCTAATCCTGTCCAATTGTCAAACCAGAACAGAGATGACCCCA
The DNA here is from genome assembly GCA_005239505.1 of Nicotiana paniculata. Lineage (NCBI taxonomy): Eukaryota > Viridiplantae > Streptophyta > Magnoliopsida > Solanales > Solanaceae > Nicotiana > Nicotiana paniculata. The sequence continues at coordinate 16,218 of MDKI01091733.1, forward strand.
TTTTTGGCTTCCACAGAATCTGGTGCTCTATGTTGTCCCTGCACTCAAGCATCTTTCTCCATACGTGCGATCCATTCCTCTATGGAACTACTACTGCATTGATTTTTTACAGTATTTCTGACTCATAAATGCACTCCACAAGCTGGGCTTAGTTCTAAAATTCCACCACAGCTTGCAAAATAAAGCTTTTGAAACATCCTGCAAGGATCTGAATCCTATACCTCCCTCTTCATATGGCATGCATAGTGTGTTCCAGGATGCCCAATGTCTTGAGGTTCCTCCTATATTACTACTCCAGAAGAATTTTGCAAAGATTTTATGTAGATCTTTGATCACATAGCCTGGAGGATTCACTGCTGAGAGTAGGTGAATGGGCATGCTTTGTAGCACATTTGCTATCAGAACTGTTCTTCCTCCTATAGAAAGAAGCTTACCTTTCCAAGATTGTAACTTGTCCATGACTTTCTTCATTAGATCTTGATAGTACTCCTTTTTTCTCCTTGCATAGAAAATAGGACAGCCTAGATAAGTAAATGGAAACTCCTTCCTTTCAATACCAGTTATCCTCTCCACATTCTGAACCACTTCTATATCAGACAAGTGATGCATGTATATGGCTGACTTGCTCTTGTTCACCAACTGGCCAGAAGCCAATTCATATTCATGCAACACTCTCATAATTAGCCTCAAAGTCACCTTATTAGATGAAGAAAAGATGATGGTATCATCTGCGTATGCTAAATGATTTATTTTTGGACTTCATTTGGGCATACCAAAGCCACAAAAGTGAGAGTTTTGATGAAGTGAGTTTAGTCCTCTTGATAATGCTTCAGCAGTCAGGAGGAATATAGTTGGTGAGAGTGGATCACCCTGCTTCACCCCTCGAGATGACTTGAAAAAACCATGAGGTTG